>CAKNXH010045519.1:0-10742 GCA_932178445.1 Andricus quercusramuli
CGCCTACGCGAGTTACCCCTAACTTGCTTTTGCCAAGCATATCTGACCGGTGCACTCGATTTCCGCTCGCGGTCAAGATTTTACTTTTATGGTTCAACCACCCTCGGTTTGAAAATGCCGAGTTCCGCTCGCGGCAAGAGTAGGTAGCCCTAATTCGGGTGCACCCGACTTGGCGACTTCGAGCTGCCCCTCCCACTAAGAATTAAACCATTAAATGTAGTAGTGTATTTCTTGAACAAAAGTGGCGTCGCTTCGGCGTTTTTTTTTTTTTTTTGTTCTGGCTTTTTGTCCAATTTTCATTTGGAGTGAAGTAATAATGAATTCAAGTTAACAGAATAATTTTTTAAACAATTTGTGATCATTGTTAATAATATTATATTTGAATAATGCTAGAAAGATGCGGTTTTTTGTAATTTCTGGCTTTTTGTCCAATTTTCATTTGAAGTGAAGTAATAATGAATTCAAGTCAACATAATGATTGTTTAAACCATTTAATTATAATTAATAATAATATTATATTTGAATAATGCTATAAAGAGGCGGATTTTTTTCAATTTCTGGCTTTTTGTCCAATTTTAATTTGAAGTCAAGTAATAATGAATTCAAGTCAACATAATGATTGTTTAAACAATTTATTATAATTATTAATAATATTATATTTGAATAATGCTAGAAAGATGCGTTTTTTTTTAATTCCTGGCTTTTTGTCCAATTTTCATTTGAAGTGAAGTAATTATGAATTCAAATTAACAGAATAATTGTTTAAACAATTTATTATAATTATTAATAATATTGTATTTGAATAATGCTAGAAAGATGCAGTTTTTTTGTTAATTTCTGGCTTTTTGTCCAATTTTCTTTTGAAGTGAAGTAATAATAAATTCAAGTTAACAGAATAATTGTTTAAACAATTTATTATCATTGTTAATAATATTCTCTTTTTTTAATTGGTAGAATGTTGCGGTTTTTTCTGAAATTTGTAACTGTTTGTCTATTTGTCATTAGGCGTGACTTAATAATTAATTAGATTCAGCAAAAATAATTATTCAAACAAATTATTACTGTTTATGACTCTTCATCTATATCAGTGCCTGATAGTTGCGGGTTTTCGGCAATTTTTACCTTTCTGTCCTTTTTTCACATAGTGAGGTAGTAATTAATTAAAGTTAACAAAAAAGTTTTTAAACAATTTAATATTGTTTATAACCATGTTTTCTTAGATAAGTGCTATAAAGTGGCGGTTTTTTCTAAAATATTCAACTTTGGATCGCATTTTTATTTATGAACGAATAATAAGTCAGCCACAAAAAGGAAAGAGATTATTTAAAATATAGTTCTCTAATGTTTATTTATTAATTGTTAGTAATTAGGCAGGCGAAGCAAAGTGAAAGATTTTAGAAAAAACCGCCACTTCCTAGCACTTGTCTAAGAAAAGATAGTTATAAACAATATGAAATTGTTTAAACAACTTTTTTTTAACTTCAATCAATTATTACCTCACTAAGTGGAAAAAAGACAGAAAGGTAAAAATTGCCGAAAAACGCAACTTTCAGGCACTGATATGGATGAAGATAGTCATGAACAATAATAATTTGTTTAAACAATTATTTTTGCTAAATCTAATTAATTATTACGTCACGCCTAATGAAAAATAGACAATCAGTTGAAAATTTCAGAAAAAACCGCAACATTCTACCAATTAAGGCAATTAAGCAAAGATAAAATTATTAATAATTATAATAAATTGTTTAAACAATTAGTTTTTGACTAATTAATTACTTAACTTAACTTAATTGAAAATTTGACTAAAGGTTATTTTTCTTCAACTGCAACTTTGTAGCATTTTTCTAAGAGAATGTTATTAACATTAATAATAAATTGTTTAAACAATCACCCTTGTTAACATTGATGGACTATCACTTCCCTCTAATTGAAAATTGGACAACAAATGGAAAGTTTGTAAAAAAAAACCGCATCTTTCTAACTCCATTGTATGAGAAAATTTCTAAAAACAATAATAAATTGTTTAAACAATTATTTATTTCCGACGTCCTTGTAATAGCGGATTTTTATATTTATTTTGTATCATATCGTCCGTTCGCCTAATTGTACTCAACTGCTTATTACTCTAACAATTTTTAATTTCAAATGTAATTTTTTAAACAATATGTGCAAAAAGTATGCGTAACTATTATAAATTTATTAGTTAGTACTGTAAAATAATCATGTCGAAAGATAGCGTTTCAATAAATGTAAATAACCATTTTCCAGTAGCTGGGAATCTTCTTTATTTTTTTTCCTTCTAACTTTAGATTTTTCATTATTAATTATATATATATTTTTTAATAATTATTTATAACTATTAATATGATCGATTTGCGACTTCAAAATAATCTGAACATCAATGTTTCGAACATGATTCGAAACGATATAATTTTATCTGCATTATTTACATTTCACAAACCATCACAATTTTGGGTTTAATTCTTAGTGGGAGGGGCAGCTGACGAGCTCTTGAGCGGAAGTCGGATGCGCCGTAAGATACCTGCTTTTGCCCCGAGCGGAAATCGGAATTTTGAAACCGAGGGTGGTTGACCGTGAGCGGAAGTCGAGTGCGCCCAGATATGCTTGGCAAAAGCAAGTTAGGGGTAACTCGCGTAGGCCGTAGGGCAATGGTGGGCGTATACTGAGCAGGTACAAAAATGCGAGTCGGGCGATGACCGACAATTCCGCTCTGGGTACCTGAGGTAGGTTCCCCCCATACACGACTTAGTAGTGAGGGGAAGTCGTCGATCCTAGTCAGCGGGAGTCCTTTGTACGTAATGAGCAGGAAAATGCGGAATATAATATTTTTTAAATTTAGCACTTATCAATTTACAAATGAAATATTCGTAATCTGCTAATTATAACGATTTCAACTATATGTAATTTGACTCAAAAAGTTGAAAATCAAGGAAGGCTCAAGTATATAGGAAATTTTATGAAAAATGTTTGAGGATATTTTATTCAAATCCACTGCAGTAGCTTTAGTTTAGAGGTACAATATTTTACTGAGCTTGGGAAATTCCGAGAGCTTAAATTTGGCCACATTTGAGAACTTATTAACTAACATCATGAATTTGGTTTATTTCATAACCTTAACCGAAAAGACGAATTTTCAACAAAAATGTTGACTTTTTAACCAATAAGGATACTTTATAAGAAAATTGTTTGATTTTCAAGAATCTAGATTACTTTTCAATCAAACAGTTTAGTTTTCAAACAAAAACATGAATTTTTAACCAGGAAAATTAATTTTTCAGCGAAAAACACAAAGTTTTAATAAAATACATGAATTTTCAACAAAAGAGTTGAATTTTCACATTTTTTCATTTGTTTCAGATATTCAGAAAAATTATGTATCCCATGTGAATTTCATATTTATCAGTTGAATATATTATATATTATTTTTTAAATAATTTTTCTTATTTCCCTGATGAAAAATGTTTACAATAAAGTAAAAAAAACTAAAACCATATTTCCGCGAAATACGACTTTTTTCTCTTATTCAGACGAATTTCGAACTTTTTTTTTGTATTTTATAGTATCAATATTTGTCATCCTGGATTGGAAAAAAAACCTTTTTGAACGCAAATAAAAATTGAAAAATTGAGGAAGAATTGATCACGGTCACTCAACTTATAAGATTCAAAATCTTGATGGAATTTTTTTTCAGATTATATAATTTTAAGCAATTTTAAGCTAAAAGCATTAATTTATAAGTCAAAATTTATTCCGAAAACTTTTAAAAAATTCTCTTAACAGTTTGTGAGAAAAAAAAATCATATACGAATTTTCCAGGAATCCAATTAAATTTTTTGTTTTTATCTCAAACTCGAATCTTTCTTACAATTTTTTGAAAATCCTGAAAAAATCTGAGAAATTTCCATAAACTCTTCCAGATTATATTATTATATTTCTAGGAATTAAGATAACAATTTGTTATTCTTTTGAAACATTTCAAGATGCTTACAGTTTATTTCGGAATCTTTCGAAAACTTCTAAACACATCTTAAACTTACTCGAATTTGCCTTAAGTTATATGGCTAATGCTGCTGTTCCGCGATGTAAATTTGGTAACAAACGAATTTTAAGAACATATGCTCATTATGGACGCAAATTTTCACAAGAAGAAATCACTCTAAGCCTATACATTCGACATTTGTTTATAGAATTGGTTTGGAAAATTAACGAAAAAATATTGAATAACAAAATTTCACAAATAAACATAATTGGCGACATAATTTCAAAAAAAGTTAAAATTGATTAAATTGAACTTTGACATTAGGCATTTGTTCATAGAATCAGTAAGAAAATTATTTGAAAATATGCGATAAGAAGTTATTATCACTAAACATTACTGATGACATTATTTAAGGAAAATTAAAATAAAAAACACTTTCTTCCTGCCTTCGAATGTAGACACTGGGCATTTGTATATACAATTTGTTTATGAAATTCATAAAATACTGAATTACAAATTTCAATCATTCAACAGCACGAATAATATAATTTCAAATTATGTCCAAAAATATTGAATGACATATTCATATGAACAAGTATCATTTTGTTAATGAAAGCACGTGATTTTACCGCAGAAATTTACTTTAAAGACGAGAAATTCACAATGTTGACTACTAATTTGATTTCTTTATAACAATGAACTTTACTAGATAATAATTGTATGGCTTTTAAACACCCCTGGGCATCCAGTCCAGCGATACTGCACATAGATAGAGAAAAATTTTCAGGGGAATAAAAAAAACGAAATAAAAGACTATTTTTTGGTGTTTGCATTGCCATGCATTTTTGAACAAACTAAAATTAGAAAGTCGGGCCACATGAATCTCTTCGAAACTAAATGCTTAATTTTTTCAAAGAAATAAAATAAATCCAAAATCGGTCAAGAGTTCTTTCCAGCACTCATCGAGTCCTTAATTCTGGTACGATTATGGAATTGATTACAGAACTGATTTCCGAGTAATAGGTGTGGCGGGGCCAACTTCACATGTGAAACCAGAGCGCGCACCGTTTTGAAAAGAACAAAAACGATTGCGAGATTCGGCCTAGTGGGGATCGCCATCCCTAAATGAGCCCTTAATTTCTGAAAAACCCCTAATCAAATCAAATGAACAGTTTTGAAGTTACAGGTGTGGCGGTGCTAGCTACATGTGAAGTCAGCGCGCAGGCCGTTTTCGATAAAAAATTGCAGAGCCCAAAATTTGGGACCTTGAGTTCTTTTCAGCCCTTAATGAGCCCTTAATTCTGGTATGATTCTGGAATTGATCGCGGCACTGGTTTCGGAGTTATAGGTGTGGCGGGGCCAATTTCACATGTGAAACCAGAGTGCGCACTGTTTAAAAAAGAACCAAAAGGTCTGCGGGATTGGGCCTAGTGAGGATCGCCAGCCCTAAATGAGCCCTTAATTTCTGAGAAAACCTGAATCAAATCAAATGAACAGTTCCGAAGTTACAGGTGTGGCGGTGCTAGCTTCATGTGAAGTCAGCGCGCAACTAAATGAGCCCTTAATTATATGATAGTTTTGAATTTGATTTTGAAAAAAGGCGGTGCTAGCTTCAGAGACGTATGTGAGACCTCAGGATGTTAGTGCAAACATTATTTCTGTTGAATTACTGCATTGCTTTACCTGAACAGTTTATAATAAATTGAAAAATTCGAAAAAAACGCGACTTTCCAACTCTATTAAAAGAGAAAACTAAAAACAATAATATATTGTTCGACTAATTTATATTAACATCTATTTGTCAGCAAACCTAATTTTTCACTTATGGGGATTTTTTGGTACAGTATATAAAACAGACTTATGGGAGTGAAATTTGAAAAATAATTATTTATCTGTATTCCATAGCTAATTATGAAGAGTAATGTTGAGTTTAACGTCGATTGGGCTAATATTGAGGAATCTGAATAAAATGTACAAAATCGTCTTTTTTCTTATGGGAAATACATACGTGCTAAACTTCATGCGGCTTGCGCCACTTCTAAATATCATTTTTTTTCAATGGATCCATTTTTGTGTGGATTCGAACAAATTTCTGGGCGTTATTCATGAAAATTCGAGAAAAAAAATGTTGTTATTATTTGTTGAATGTACAATTTTAAAATTTCATAATTCAATGGAATTGAATTTTATAATTTAAAAAATTCTGACATTTATAATTCGGTATTTTTACTTCTCATCAATTTATGTATTGGGTATTCATTTTTTCGGTATTTTTTGGTTGGTCCAAATTTTAACAGAAGTTCGTAATATATCTAAATTATTATTTAAAACTTTTTAAGAAGGAAGAATAATATCGGGATTTTGAACAATTTGGACTTTTATAGAACACTAGGAATAATTTTGGATAAGATATGAAGGCACAGTTACTAAATATGTACATTTTAAGGACTTATACAACAACGAATCAGTTTTCAGTAATTTAAATAAACTCTTTGATTATTGTCCTAATTATATTTTCCCTAATTTTTGGAAGAAAAGTAGATTATTAAAAATATGGATTTAAAAATCTACGACTTGGCGCCACGAAAATAAGCTGCTTTCACAGCGCCTCTACAGGTATGTGCCCGTAACACTGGAATGGTAGCTATATATATTATATATACATGCAACGACCACAAACTTGCCTGGAGCGCCAACTACCGGTATGTGGCCCTACTAATCCCTTGCCGCATCTAGGTACTAATATCTTTGAAGCCATCCAATCGTAGAGGGAAGATAGGTATAGAGGCGACCACGAAGGAATAGTAAGGAGTAGTATCCCTGTAAGTGGGGAGTGGGACGAGCGACGTCCAATAATTCGTTAATGCTAGCTACGAATGAAAACTCGTATGCTCCCCCGTTCACATGCGCACTGGCGGTTGCCATGCCAACGATGTCAACACGCGTTTGAAGTTTCGAACTTTTTGTATTGAACGAACATAAAAAAACGAACCTAACCTACATGTGCATCGAGATGTCAAAAGGTAACATATTGAGTGGGTATAACATGTGACTGCGAAAACAGCTCTGCGCATGTGCACTGGTGAGCATTCGAGTTTTCATTCGTAGCTAGCATTAACGAATTATTGGACGTCACTTGTCCCACCTCTGCTCACCGAACACATAGGGTGATACCACTCCTTACTATTCCTTCGTGGAGGCGACAATGCAATGGACAGCTTGAAGCACGCTAAGGGGAGCGAGACGGCAGGGGAAGGCTTAGTTAAGGAAGCAGCAACGCGAAGGCGTCAGTGCCACGAACCAGTGCTTTTATGCTTAACGTGTGTGAGTGGGGTAGGTGAAGAGAGTGTGCGGTGTACATGAGTCGAACTGCAAAAAATTTAGAACCCTTATACCTGGACTGGTCTTTCCGAACTATATTTGGCTATCAACTTTCTTCCAATATTTTCGTGAATGTAAATATCCATTGATACGTTTTTCATTTGAAACTTTGTATTTTGATATTTCAAGTTAAAATTGGAAAAAAAGAACTTTTTTTTTTAAAACGACCCCATTAGAAATTTTTGGATTCGCCCAGACGAATAATTCTTTTCCTAGAATGATTAATTACAATAGTCATTATTATTACAATATGTGAGCATTTATTGAATATTATTTTCTTTCAAATTGTAAACATAACAAACACGTGAACTTATTAATAAATACACAAATAAAAATGTACAAATAATATCCTTTGCATACAATAATTATTTTCTTAGAATTATAATAAAATGTATGGGCATTTTTTACATTATTTGATTTTGTACTTATACATTCTCTACTCTCATACTCATCTTTCTGCACTCGTGGAAAAAATCTTAATAATGTAGGTAAAACTTTTTTTTAAACTTATAAATAAAAAAACATTTTATCATGATCTTAGGTACAGTTGAGGTCTCGGATCCAATAACTCACCCGACTCTCGTATTATTTTCAAAGTACATATTTCAGTCAATTTTTGATGAATTTATCTAAAATATTCCAGGTATTTTCTTTGAACTATATAGAAAAACTTTCTTGCTGGACGTTGTTTTTAGTCTGAAGTGGCCTCGATACTTTTTGTCTCCGAAATTAGGTAAATGTGGTTACCGACCGGCCTTAATTTTCAATTGGATATTATTAAACAAAAGTTCATTTTCAACTTTTTATTATTTTGCAGGCATTCGCTGAGTATACTTTGTATGTGTACTCAATTTCAAACAGTTTCAATCAAATTTGTACGAGTTGTGATTATTTATGTTTCAATCACTTATTGAAGCCTATATCTAAAAAATTAATTTTGTGAATTTGAAAATTCCCATTCCTTGAGACCCGAGGTGAAGCTTTTAGCGTTTTCGAGCGTTTGGCGAGTTTGAATTCGACAGCTCAAGTGAAGAAATTGTTTCATTCAAACACTTTACAAAAATTAAAATTGCGATTCTCACACAACATTCAAAAACATTAAAAGTACAACAATAACAAAATCTTATAATATTAAATAACGAACTAATAAACAAGAAACACATTTCTTCTCTTACTTCTCCAGTAAAATATGATATACAATATACTTGAGGGTTTCAACTTTTAAAATTATTTGTATAATTTGGACGTATTTATAAGACAAAATTGATATTTATTAACCTACACGTGGAAAGAAGAATATTCTAACATTGTTAATGTAAGGGGAAAAATTAGACATATAATACCCCATTACGGGAATTTTCCGATTAATAATTATTGTGAAGTAATGAATTTCTTCACGTAATTCATACACGGCTCTTGAGTAGAAGAATATATATTTTTACCAAAACAAAAAAAAATCATATTTCCTATACTTTTAACAATACGGTAACAAAAGTTTCAATTGTTATGTAGAAAATGGTTGCTTTGTCCAACTCTTTTATTTAAAAAAAGTTCAGAACTGAAAAAGGAGAGAATATTCTTATTTCTTAAGACTACAAGATATAACGATCTGCTTTATAAATATTTGATTGTTTCCATATAATTTACACGTGAAAAGTATTGAAAATAACGCACATTCCATTTTCATACCTGCAAAGTTCTGAAATTCTTACAGATATCTATATGAAAGGAAATTTTATTAACAACCCTCCCGTTTATTTTGTAATCCAAAATTTACTATTGCAGAGTGGCAAGGAAGGTTTGAAGCACAATGAATATAGAAAGGCCAATTGCAGTGTATAAACATTACCACTAAAAACAATGACTTTCCGTCTAAAAAACTCTCGTCATATTAGTCCAGGCAGAACAAAAAAAATCGAAAATACACATTGAGATTCGGACTTGCTTTTGTCTAAGCACTCCTAAAATTCATATGCTGTTAATTTATAAATAAACAAATGCCACCATCGAAGATGGTGAAGTAATTACAAGGTAAAATTGGATTGAAAATAGCACTGTAAAAGTATAAGGAATTTATTTTTGTGACTTGCAATTCCGATAATTTTTCAGAACCAAGAAGTTTCAATTTGCTTATTTTTAATTAATATATGTCTTCCTTACAAAATTGTATATCTACATTTTTCAATACTGTATTCTTCCAATTGAAAAAATCAAATGATCTAGAAAAGAGGCGTTTACTGACTCAGAATTAAATAAGTATAAAATGCCACCATAGGAAAATTTTCAATGATTATTTGCATTTATTTCGTCTTCCTGAGATAATTAATCCACCGTGATATACATTTGAAAATTCATTTTTAATGAAATGCATATTTTGCAAATATTCAAAATCGACGAGATTATTAGCAGCAATTCTTGGTTACGGTGAAAAACTGGCAAATAACAATTCCTTTCACTTGTCACCCTAAGCCCATGCTAACCCTATCTTCCCTCTACCGTAGAGGGAAGATAGGTATAGAGGCGACAATGCCCACCAAGCTTAGAAGATTGGCGCGGGGAACGAGACGTCGGGAGTAGGCTTAGTTAGGGAACCAGCGATGCGAGGGCGCTAGTATCGCGAACCAGCCACGCAACCGTTCCCTCTACCCCTCTCCACCTCTACAAACGTAGAGGCAAGATAGGCTTAGCATGGGCTTAGCGTGACAAGTGAAAGAAATTGTTACTTGCCAGTTTTTCACCGTAACCAAGAACTGCTGCTAATAATCTCGTCGATTTTGAATATTAGCCAAACATGCATTTCATTCAAAATGAATTTTCAAATGTATATCATTAGGGTGGTCCAAAAATGCGACTTTCGATTTTTGGTGATAAAACCCTCCCCCCCCCCCCCATTTTGTTGGTTTTCCGGAAAAATAAATTCCGTAATTTTTTTTTTTCAACGTTAACCCGTGCCTCCGGGCTTTTGAAATTAACATGGGGTTTTAAATGGGAAAAGCTCGATTTTCAAAGAAATGGAAAAAAGAAGTACTGATTATACATTTTTTCTCAATTAAAGTATTGTCACCTCTTGAGGAGTATTTAAGGAATAATTTCCACCCAATAGCTTTTAATTTTGATACACCTGAACCCCTTTAATTGTGCCCGGAAAATGCCCCAAAAAATGCAAAATAGCAGTTTTCTATCAAATATGCTAAAGACGGTATTTTAAAAAAAATGTCAACATTAATTATTTTTAATCGATAAGTGACGAGTTTTAAAGTATATTTTAAATAATTTTAAATTTTTTAAACAATTAGTATTTGTTTAAACAATTTTTTCTTCCTAAAATCGTAAGAAGTTATTATTTTCTGAAAATAAT
>CAKNXH010045520.1:0-13491 GCA_932178445.1 Andricus quercusramuli
TAGTTGACTCTACGTTCTCGCCTCCGCTATTTTCCGTGAAAATATTTGAAATTTATATGCATATATGCATTGAGGGGGGCCTTCTGATCAGGTTTCTCAAATGAGGGGTAACAACTTCTCATTTTGAAATTTATATATATTTGTGATACTGGGTGTACGAAGTGACCTCCTCTATATATAAGGAAGCGCGTTAGACGCTATACGTTCTCACCTCAAGCGGTGTTGCCACGTCTGGGAGGTAGGATTCTTACCTGGCGTCCATGTCTCCCAGGTATCTATGAGATCTGACAATTAAGTCATAATCAGAGAATTAAGCTAATTCGAAATATCATTGGTTTAGAAGAAATTATTTCAAAAAATGTTATTTATTATAATATATCTCTTTGGAGATCTCTCGAAAATTCGTTTTTGGCGCTAATTATGATTTGCTTGCAGTTCTTTGAATGCAGATTGCTTTTGATACATGCAATTCTACTTTATACTGACAATTAGATGTTTAAATAAATTGTTCAAACAATTTACTATTATTTTTAGCAATTTTCTCTTAGAATAGAGTTAGAATGTCGCGCTTTTTTTTGAATTGTACTTTTTGTCCAATTTTCAATGAGAGCGAGTTAATACATCATTTATGTTAATAAAAAAAATTGTTTAACATATTTGTAATTATTTTTAAAGATATTCTCTTCCAATAATGCTAGGAATTGCGGTTTTTTCTGAAATTTGCAACTTTTTGTCCACTTTTCACTTGAAATGAGTTGATATTTATTTTAATTCAGGAAAAATAATTGTTTAAACAAACTACTATTGTTATTAGCTATCTTCTCTTAGATAAGTGCTAGAAAGTTGCGGTTTTTTCTAAAAATTTCGACTTTTTGTCAAACTTCTGATTAAAGTCAAGTGATGTTTAATTCAAGTTAACAAAAATAATTGTTCGAACAATTGATTGTTATTGTTAATGATATTCTCTTTGCTCGATGGTAGAAAGATGCTGTTTTTTCTGAAATTTTTAACTATTTGTCTATTTTCCACCTGCAGTTACCTAATAATTATTTGAGTTGAGCAAAAATAATTGTACGAACAAATTATTGTTTTTTATAACCATCTTCATCGATATTAATGCCAGATAGTTGCAGTTTTCTTCTGAAATTTTTAACTTTTTGTCCACTTTAAACTTAGTGAGGAGGGAGAACTAGGTTATTAAATAACTTGTGAAAGTATTGTTTTGCATTCAAACAAGAAGTTTATTGCAAAAGTTAGAAGAAAAATTTGCAATTGCAAATATTTTAATATTGGCCCCGGAAGGGGGACAGGTGGGGGGGGGGGGGGTCCTTCCTCAAGGAAAATAAATCTCGTCGGTGACAATATATAATCGAGGATAGTCAAAATTTTTTCATTTCTCAAATTCTCATACACATCACCCAACAATTTGTTCGAATCCACACAAAAAAATCAATTTCTTCGGTTTAGAAAAAAATGATATTCAGAGGTGTCGCAAGCCCATGAAGTTTAACACGTATTTCCTATCAGGAAAAAAGACGTTTTTGTACATTTTATTCAGAATCGTTAAAATTAGCTGAATCGAGTTGAAACTCAAAACTTCTCTTCACGAATAGCCATAGAATGCAAGTCAACTATATAATTTATCAAATATCACCCCCCTAAGTCTGTTTTATAGGGTCCCAAAAAAAACCCATATGTGAAAAAATTGGTTTTGCGAGTTTTTAGCGCTAATTATGATTTTTTGGGGTTTTTCAACAATGCTAGAAAATTGTAGTTTGTTTTTAATTTTTCACTTTGTGTTACATTTTCAACTAAAGCCAGTTGAATAATAAGATAAGTGCTGAAAAGTTGCGGTTTTTTCTGAACCCTTAAAATTTTCGTCCACTTTTCACTTAGTGGGGTAATGATTAATGCACGTTAACAAACATGCTTATTTATATAATGTATTATTTTTTATATCTATCTTCTCTTTAAGTAATGCTAGAAAGTTTCTTTTTTTTTGTAATCTTGATTTTGCTTTGATTTTTCAGTTATGAACAAAAGACAAGTGAACCTCAACAAAAATAATTTTTGAAATGATATTTTACTTTCTTATTTTTGCTCTTTTCGCAATGTTTGAAAAAATTAGTCACAAAAAAGCTATCTCACGCAAGAGAGACAGACAGGAATGAAATAATTAGGGGTAGGTGGGAGTAATAGGTCTGCAAATGACTTGTAAAAATTTTAATTCAATTACAACAAGAAGTTCATTGCAGAGCGTAGAAGAAAAATGTGGAATTGAACATATTTTGATATCAGGGGGGGGCCCCCCCCCCCCCCCCCCCTACCTCCAGCATAAAATGCACACGAAAAAAAAGATATTATTTAAAATATGTTTTTCTCTCATGTTTATATAGTATTTGTTCATAACTAACAAGGCAAAGCAAAGTTAACCATTTCGGAAAAAACTGGAACTTTCTAACCATTATCTGAGAAACGATAGTTTTCAAAAATAATAAATTGTTTAAACAACTATTTTTATTAACTTGCATTAATTATCATATCACTAACCGAAGGATGCCAAAAAGTTAAAAATTTCAGGAAGAAAGCGCAACTATCTGACATTAATATATATGACATTAAAATAGTTTTCAAACTAGAATGAAAAGATCTATCAGATTCGAAAAGAAAATGTAAAGTTCCTATGTTGTTTTAGATACTGCACATTTCAATTTTTGTCTCGCGATAAATTTTGATAAAGGGCATCACAGGTTTTGAAAGTTCAAATACTCTCATCTTTAAAATAAAATTTTCGTTAAATTTGTGAAATACGTGTCGTCTGAATTCCTTTGAAAAAAAAACATATTTCTTGCGAAAATGATTCTGTGACTTGAGCATGCACAGCCTGCCCGACCGGAAATGAATTCAGCCAACTAAAATAATAATAATACAATATTAGATGAATATTACAAAAGTTAAATTAGTTTCACTATGAAATCTTTTAAAATTACAAAATTTCATATTATGAGCCTTGATAGTCAGTTTTAAATGTAATGATTTTATATTTCAATATGCTGAGTTGTTTCGTTTCAATGTAAAAGAAAAATATTTTCTGTTTTTTTTTTAATTTTTGAATTCGTAGAATCGTAATAAAACAACTTAAAATTAAATATTGAATACTTAAAATTCAACTCAAAGAAAAACAGAATTTCAGAATTAGAAGCCTTGAATGGTGCAATTTGAAAAATTGGAAGCATAGCGATCTTCTTTTGCATTGTATTTCAAAATTTCCAATGTGATAATATTTCAAACCTTTAGTTGAAGATTTTCACGAATGAATCATTTCAAATATATTTGATTGGAAGATTTAAAGAATGAATCAAGATTCTGAATGACTGATTAAAATTTAAAAGATTTATATTTAAAAAGTTAAAAATTATGGTTTGCTTAAAATCCAAGCAGATAAAAATTGTTTGATATGAAATTGAGACCTCAGTAATTGAATAAATTTTTTCAATCCTGACTGGTTAACATTTTAGGGTTCTAAATTTTCATGTTGAACGCTGAACTTTCCATTCTTCTCTTTCAGAAGTATAATTTTGCAATTGAAATTGAAATGATGAAGTAGAGAAAAGTACAATTGTCAATTGGAAAAATGTTAATTCTTAGACGATTTTAATTCACTTAAAATTATTTAAAATTTAAAGGGGAAGAGTATAAAAACGTTTTAATATCGCAATTCTAGGTATTTAAAAATTGGTCCAGTTTTCAATGAAGTTGAGATTTGCTTAATTTTCAACACTTCGTATGAGAAATGTTTTTATTTTTAATGTTGCGTACTTAAAAGTTCTTTATTTCTAACATTTTTTTTAGAATGATTCAATTGTAAAAGTTTATGATTGAAAATTTTTCCAGCTTGTACTAACAATTTGAAATCCTGAAATTTCAGAAGCTTTGACTTTGAAAAATTCAATTTAGTTTTTCACTTTTTAATTATTGTAATCAGTTTTAATTTCAAATTGATGAAATTCTAAAGTTTGCAATTTTAAATTATTAGAATTTGAACGCTTCAAATCATAAATAATACAACACGAATTTAGTTGAATTTTATATGATCCAATTTTAAAAATTTTAATCTGAAATTATTCAATTTTCAACAGTTTTGAATTGTCCTGTTAAAAATAAAATGTTTTTATTATTAACGCTTTGAAGCAGTACTGATATAACAAAAACTCCTTTCTAATGTAAATGTCCACTTTTAAAATTTTTCTTTCAAAATTTTCGTATTTTGAGAGTACCTGATGAAAAAATTTTCAGTTTAAAGTTATTCAATTTCAAACTCTTCTATTAAGAAGTGAGACGAGTGAAATTCTTTTCTATTACATTATAAATATGAGTCTCGTGCTTACTGTCACGGTGAGTAGACGTGCTTTCGACTGCTCGCTCGCTTCTTGACCCCAACCAAGTTGTGATTATAACTCCCTAAACTTCGCGCCGCTCGACCTCTGTAAAGGTTTTTTGTGACAGTGAAGTGTTAAAGTGGAGCTTGTTTCCTATATTCTGTGGACACAATGTCAACTTATACAGATTCGATTCTCCTCGAAATCAGAGCCGACATTAAAGGGATAAAGGAAACCAAGCAGAAGATTCAACAGGATATCGGGAATATTAACTTAACACTAGCTGCCCAAATCAAGCACGTCGAAAAAGTAGAGAAAAGGATTGAAAACGTGGAGCAAAAGCAGAAAATTTGCGAAAAATCTTCGAAAGCAAACAACCTAATTTTATAGAAAGTTCCTGACACCGATGAGAAGGAGAGAAATACAATAGACAAGGTCATGGAAATCAACAATAAAGCAGGAATTATAATTCAGGAGGTATGCGTCGTCACTGTTTACAGAATTGGCAAATTCGCTCAGGGCAAAAACAGACCTATTTTAATTAAACTCATCGCTCCACGATGGAAGAAGGCATTTTTTGATAAAACTGCAGAATTAAAAACACTCGGTTTCGCAATTTCTAACGACACAACAGCAGAAGAAAAAGAGGCTATTAAACCACTCTTGAAAGCCAGATATATACTCAAACGTAGAGGGGAGGTTGCGGTTATAAAGGGCACGAGCTTATACACGGGCAATCAACAATTATCAGAGAGGGAAATAGAAAACATCCTGAGGGAGGACAGCCTGAAAGAAACACATACACCCACAAGCCAGGCTGTTGAAAACTTTGCAAACCCGAAAAACACAATCAAACCCAGGAGAGGGCGACCTCCATCGGATTCTACAAGCTCCAGGTCGGATGGCTCGTTGGAAGACTTTTTAGAAAACACCCCGAAATCAACCAGAAACAAGCAATAGCCAAAGCTAAAATGACTGAATGACGGACTACATTCAGCAAAAACCCCGGAAAAGCAGATTTCTACCAACACTCATAATGATACCACGGCTACGAGATGTAAACAGACGATAAGGACTGACAACAACGATTCTGCCGATGACGATCCTCGAATAAGGTTGGTCTTTTGGAATGTCTTTGGATTTAAGAATGCAGCGGACATCATGGAGTACGTAACAATCTATGATATTTTATGTTTCTCAGAATCATGGTTAACAGCGAATAATGTACGATCTTTTTGGTCAGCGAAATACAATCTGGTCTTCTCATATGCGATTAAAGATAAAATGAAGGGTCGTGCAAGGGGGGATTAGTCATAGCGTATAACAAAATGAGCTCTTACAAACATGAGCTGATCGAGTGTTCTCCGGAGATTCTGATGATCAAAATAACTGGTTTAAATATGCAATTCTTAGTAGCTGTCGTTTACTCAAACCCGCCGTCAGAAATCGAAAAATTTCTAGACAACCTGAGTGAACTAATTGATAGAGTTAGCGATAGATTCCGCCAGCTTCCAATTTTCATAGGTGGCGATTTTAACGCAAAAACCGGAAATATAAGGTGTCGAAACGACGACAGCTTCTCCCATAACATGGCAAGCATTAGAAAATCACTTGATAAAGAAGTTAACTCCAGGGGTAAAAAATTAATTGAATGTTTGGAGCAATGTAATTCAACAATTTTAAATGGGAGACTGCCTGGGGATAATCTCGGACAATTCACTTACCATGGTGCATATAAACCAAGTGTCATTGATTACGCAATCTGTGATAGTTTTCATGCCGACTTGGTTTGTAATTTTAGGGTACTCAACCTCGCAACGAGGTCTGATCACATGCCCCTGATCTTGGAGTTAAATCTTATACCAGAGGCAGCTTTGACGAAAAGAGAGAAAGTAGGGTTTTTTGAATGTATACGAAGGGAGGAGGGGGCCAAAGATACATTTGTTCACATAATGAGTCACAATCATCTGGTAGAGGACCCCACTAGATCCACAAACCAGGCAAAAACTAGTTTCACCACCATAATAAAAAGAGTTGCTCAGGAGGCTGGAATGAAAAAAAACGGGGGGATCAATGACACTTTCGATAAAGAACTACTTTTCAAAACCATGGTATGATAAAAGCTGTGCAGAGGCTAAGAGGGAGACTGGGAGATGGCTTAGAAAGTGTAAGAACTCAAATTTTAGCGAATCAGACACAAAAGAATAGAAGGCAGCTAAGAAAAACCTGGTAAAAACATTAGATCAGAAAGAAAAGTCTTACAGAAAAACCATTTCCGAAATAGTCAGTAACTGCCGCGATTGTAAGGCCTTTTGGGCTGCTATTAATAAATTCAAACCTAAACTCAATGCTACGAAATCCATAAGTTTAGACGAATGGGGCGAGTATCTAAGCCGTCTCTTCCCCCCTCGGGCTGTTGACTCAAACTTCACACTCACTGAAACAAGACACCCTCTCCTGGACAGTCCGATCACGGGCAAGGAACTGACCTCCGTCCTAAGAAAATGCAAATCAGGCAAATTTCCAGGACCAGATGGCTTAAACTACGAATTTCTTAAAAATCTTCCAAGTAATTGGATGAGGTACCTCACCAACTGGTTTAATAAAATAATTGAGGAGGTGGAGGTTCCTCGGGCGTGGTCGAAGTCGCACGCAACTATGATACATAAGAAAGGTGACGCAAAAGATCCATCTAATTACAGATGCATCTCGTTGGTGAATTGTGTAGCCAAGACATTCACCCAAATACTAAACGACAGACTGACTAAATGGGTCAACGAAACCGGTGCACTCCCAGAATTTCAATCAGGTTTTCGAAAAGGAAGGGGATGCATTGATAATATTTTTATCTTAAATGCAGTGTCCCAAATATATTTGAGTCAACCGAAAAGAAAGGCTTACGTCATGTCCGTAGATTTCGTCAACGCCTTCCCTTCTGTGAAACACAGCCTACTATGGGAGAAACTAAAGCAAATCGGGCTTAGCGGCAGGTTTATAAAGATCTGTAAAAGTTTCTACGATTATACATCTCTCTCAGTTCGCACCCCTCAGGGCTTGTCCAAAGCAGTTGACATTACGGGAGGAGTCCTTCAGGGAGAGACCTTAAGCCTGCTATTTTTTGCACTATTTCTGAACGACTTTGAGGTCTTCTTTAGAGAGAACGGGCTTGAGGGCATCCCAGTGGATTCCGGGCACGACATCTTATGCACCGCATATGCCGGCGATTTGGCAATTTTTGCATCTTCCCCGATTGATCTTGCAAGGAAAATAAAATGCCTGGAAGCATATTGTACTATCAACGATCTCTCAATTAATAAGAAAAAAACGAAGGTCCTCATTTTTCACAAGGGTGAACTTCAAGAAACAATTAACACGTTCTATTGTGAAAATGAGAAGTTAGAAATTGTTAAAGTCTTCTGCTACCTTGGTATCCTGTTTTCCAGCTCCGGCCTATTTTTAGAGTCTCTCAAGAACATTAAACAATCGGTTCAAAATGCAGTGAATTCAGTTATGAAAATTTTCTGGAGCGCTCGATCGGACTCATGGGAGGTTAAGGAAAAACTTTTTTATGGTATCGAAATTTGGGGATTGCGCCACTTGGCCAACATAGACACAATCCAGGCTGCATTTTATAAGAGATTACTTTCCCTTCCCACCTTCTGTCCTAACTATGCGATGCTATTGGAAGTGGGTGCTGCGCCTCTATCTAGTGAAGTTTTTAAGAAAGCGCTTAATTGGCTCGAAAAGCTGCAAAACATGGATTATAGTCGATTTCCAAAAATTTGTTTTAACAGACTCGGGGAACTCTCTAAAAAAGATAATACACTAGTTAAGTACAATTGGCTTCTGCAAATTAAACAAATTCTCCAGCTGGTTTATACATTTATACTTCTTACGACCCTGCGAAAGTAATCGACCAAAAGATCGGACATGTGGAGAGATATATATAGAAATATGTAAAACCAACGACAAAAATAGGATAACCGAGTCAAGCAGTCTCCAGGTTCGTCCTCAGTTAAAGATTGAGAACGGACGCCAAGCATACTTGAACTATAAATTACCTATGCATAAAGTTAAAGTTATGGCTCACTGTAGACTCATGAGTTCCATTTACGGTAGGATAATTGTCAACGAAAAACGGATTACTCTAAAACCCGGAGAATACTGTAATATATGTTCACAGCCTAAAACCGAAAATTTATTTCACGTGTTGTTAGAATGTAGTGCATACAGGGAAGCGAGAAAAACCTTAATGGTAGAAGCGTTAACTAATGGCACCGATCTTGTCGAATACATGTTAAATATTTTGAACGCTGAATGTAAAGAAAGTGTTAACAAGCTTTATGAATTCTTTTCCAAAGTTTCTGACATTCGCGCGTCTTTATAAAAAATCTAACAAATCTATGTACTGATTTCATCTGTTCGCACCTACTCTACTCACACCGACGAAACCTGTGTAATTTCCTCAGATACATCAACGGCACGACTCTCATTTGTAAGGCTGTTTGGCCTAAGACAAATTAATAAATATATACATTATAAATATTGTACTTTTGTCCAAATTTTGCCTAGGTAATCTAAAATTGTTTGATTTTGAATGTTTTAAATTCAGAATCATTAAATATTTACCTTTTTGAATTTCAAACGCTTTCAATTTCAAATTATTAAATATTGTTTCAACAATTTGTTAATATCTGATATTTTAAGAAAATTTATCAACTTATTTTCACATTTCTTATTTTATTAATGTTATGAAATGAAGATCCAGATATTTACAGCTAGTTCATAAAAAAATGTAATTTACAGGTTTCGGATTTCTGACAATATTGTCACTATTGGCCACTTTTTTTCAGCGATGATACTATTTTGACAAAAATGCTACTAATGTCACTAATTTTGCACGTTCCCTCTTGAAATATATTCAAATATTTTCGCTGGTTGGTTGAAATAACATGTCCAACATCTTAAGTATATAAATATAAAAATAGTCCCAACGGATAATATAACACAAATTTATTCAGAATACTTTTAATTCATCTATCCTTTATTTCCATATCAGGCCTCGGGTTATAAGACATTTTCGATTTTCTTTTCGAAAACAGATTTTTCAAAATTGCACCATTTCAATTTGTAACACTTATTGGCTGAACATTTTAAAGTTAAAAACGAAGGAAATAAAATAATTTCAAATTCGAATATTAAAAAATGGACAAATGTACATTTCAATCGTACTGTTGCAAATTTGTATAATTTCCAAATAGAAGCCTAAATAATTCTCGATATATTTCAGCTTCGATATTGCTTAAAAATTCATTATATCATATTGAAAGAGTGTTCAAATCAGCAATTTGATGAAAATGTAATTTTCTTCATTACTAAATATATATCATCCATTATTCGGTTTTATAGTATACAATGAAATAAATAAAAATGGGAATTGATATCTGGATATTTAGCTATGAAACGATGATCTACTAATATTAGAAGGTTAAACCTAGATATTAAAATTTAGAAATTCAATTTTAGGTTTAATTTTTAATTTATGGTGAGGGGGAAGGGTTCCGGCATGAAGGCGACATTGCCACCTATTAATTTATATTTATTACTTTTTACGGTGAGCTCGGTAAATAATCAAATTCTTTTCCAATTTCCCAGTAGAGTGGGTCAAAAATAAATACTTTTGGAATTTGATATCGCTACAACGCGTAAAATAAGCTTATTGGGTTCTGAGAAAGTATAATTGATTTGAAATCGATCCACGTGCACCTTGGTTACCGGTATTCGAAAAAAAGTTTGAAAATTTTTCTTGTTTGCAGAGTTTTGAACTTATCTTGAGGTTTGAATTTTTTTTACGTACCTGAATTTCAGAAAAATCCTCTCAATTTTTTGCAGATTTAAATCAATCATTTCTCTGAAAAATAATTCTCATTCACTTCGCTCCTGTTTTCGGACAAAAATTCAATGGGTTTGTGAATAAAAGAATTTTTTTGGGTACTTGAAAACTTTCCAGTGACAAAAGTGCACAAGGAAAAAAATCGCCAAGACCAAGGAATCGAAATTGTAAATACAAGAAATTTTGAAATTTTTGATTCTCTTAATCAATGAAATAATCTTCAGAACTTGTGGATTAAACATTTTTCTAAGCACGTGTGACCTTTTTATATGTAAAAATATTGTATTTAGGCCTAGACATAAAGTAGAAAGAAAATGCACAAGACCCATTATTCGAAATTAGAATTACAGTAATTCATTATTTATTTTTTATTTAATTCCTAGGCCTTGTCGATTTTTTTCTAGAGTATTTCTATGCTTGAAAATTCCAGACATGCTCAAGAAAATCATAAAATCACGAGTGAAGGCTATATTCTATCAAAGAACAAATTCCAAATTTTGGAAAACCACTGTAATTGTAATTTCGACTCCTGGGTCTTGCGCATTTGTTTCTAGGGTATTTCTAAGTCTGAAAATTCCAAACATACAAAAAAATTCTGGAATCACGAGTGAAAAATTTAGCATGTCAAATACCGAATTCCAAAATTTGAAAAATGACTGTGAATCTCATTTCGACTCATAGGTCTCGTGGATTTTTTTATAGTGTATTTCTATATTTAAAAAGTCCACACCTGCTCGGCAAAATCTTTAAACCACAAGTTAGAAAGATAATTTCACTAAATACAAAACACAGCATTTTAAACATTGGCTGTGTTTCCAATTTTGACTCCTGAGCTTTTAGGCCAGTGGAATGAGACATAAAAATTCAGTTAATTTACGAAAATTCCGAAGGTCTTGAAAAAAATAGTACAGTAGTTTCTTTATATGTTAAACATGATCGGGTCGGCAATTTGTTTCTAAAAATTATTTTGCAAAATTTTTCCCCCATTGCATCACGAAAATTCAGAACATTTTGTAAACTTGAGTGAGTAACTATAAGCTTAGTCTCTATCCTGTATTAAACTTGCAAAACCTTCGTGATGCGGCAACATTAATAATTATAAACAAACTACCATTTTTTTAATCACTTCAGAACGAAAATACCGAAGGTTCTGCAGAATGTTGTTTCTGCTTTTTCTCATTAAGAAAAAACTATTGTACGATTTGCAAAACTAAATACATAACGCAAATTATCGTTTTTCAAATTATTGTAACATTTTTTGCAATTCAACTCCTAAAATTTCAGCGAAAATTGCAGTGGTTGCGTTTTTTGGTAGCAAATGTTATAAATATGGAGATCTGAAAATTATCAAATTTCTGCTAAACGTTGCTTGGCTGGCAATAATATTAAAATTGCAATTAAACAAATTAGTTACTTTTGTAAACTAGCGAAAGTTACAAACGATTCGCAAATCGTACTAAGTGATAAATAACTTATTACCAACGTCATATTATATTTGCAAACTGTTTACAACTTGGCAACATTACTAATTATAAACAAATTATTATTTTGTTTATCACTCCCCAGCGAAAATAACGAAGGTTTTGCAATTTGACTCATAAAATGCCTGCAAGAATAGGAAATGTTGCGTTTTTGAGGAGCAAATGTGGGAAATGTCGGAATCTAAAAAATATTAAATTTGCAAAACGTTGCACGACCGATAACAATATTGAAGTTGCAATTAAACAAGGTAGGTAGTTTGTTAAACTAGCCGAAAGATACAAACCTTCCAGGTCCCGGAATCTGGAATCACAGCATTGGCATATCGATATGGGCGTTATGTCATAATTGAGTGCTTATTTTGTGCTAATTTATGCTGAAGAAAAAAATTGCTGTACCTGGTAACTTTGATCAAAAACAGGTAGTAACGCTAGTGCAGCTGAAGCTACAACACCGGTATGCGAAACTCGGAAACTATTAGTGGTATCAAATTCACCTTTGCGCAGGAATTTAGTGCTAATTATAAGTGCTCTGGATTCGTGCTATGCATAAAATTCGGGCACTTTTTTCACCAAAAATGTTGTAGCAATGCTGGTTTCAGATGAATCTTGTATGAGAAACTCGGCAACTATTAGTGTTATCAAATTCTACTTGGCGCAGGAATTTAGTGCTTATATATGCCGCAAAAACTAAATTTGGTGCCTGGTAACTTTAGTTAAAAGCCTGTAGTAATACTAATTTTAGCTGAAGCCAAAACTCAGCATGTGAAACTCAACAACTATCAGTTATATGACATTTCGATCATTTGAATGTTGAAAACTTGGAGTACGTATTAGTCGTCTTGAAATAATAATAAACGTAAAATAATTTTCATAGAAGTTCTAGATATCACTAAGTCCTCTGAAAACATAGAATCGCACATGGGGATTATTCAATTGAACAATGTCACAATCCTTTATCTTGAAAGAAATTTAAAAAAGAGAGAACTCATGGAGAACTCATGGAGAACTCATGGAGTAACAACATTTTTTTCATCATTAATGGATGGGACATTCCAGTATTTTTCCCTTAGAATGCGTACCTGAAGGCAAAAATGTTGTATCTTCTCGCGTTTCGCATGAAAAAAGGTTTGAAAAGCGAAAATGACCTGATGTTTTTACGCTCTTGCACGTACGCAATATGATTTTTTTGTTTCTATGTGATATTTGAAGATTGAACATTAAATCTTGAACATTTCCGAAAATATTGCTATTATGGAAAAAATCATGTCAGTCTCCGAATCAGTGCCAAAAAATACATAAATGAATGCCACAAAAATTGAATGAATACGAATTTTATAAGTTTTTGTAACATAGTGTAATATAATTCAAATTATTAATAATAAAATTATTTTTTCAAATCTGCCCGCTGCATGGGCGCGCTTCTTTTAGGTGTCGCGCTTTGTGTTCAGTATTTTTTCTTCCGCCGCGGTCGTGCATAAACCGTTCAAAATTATAGATCAAACCATTAAGATCTGTAATTTGGTGATTGCGCCCGGGACTTATGTTTTAGGTCAAAGTGTTTGCCGTTAAGGCGCTTCGTCGAGCCAAGTTTTTAGCCCATGTATTCGTTCTGACATTAACCCTGGCGGACCGGCCGAACGCAAACATTACGCTACAGCGTAACGGTAAAGTAATGGTAAAGTAATGCTAAAGTAATATGGCATTATAATTAATAAAGGAAACAAAATTAATATGTAAA
>CAKNXH010045521.1:0-14574 GCA_932178445.1 Andricus quercusramuli
TTCACTTTTTTCTTTTTAAATCAGATTATGACTGTTTTACGAACTTGAGAATCTTTCGTTTCAAGCCAATCTCGAGATAAAAAGCATTCTTCCCCTTTTTCAAATTTTAATAATTCTTTCATATAGGTTTCATCGCCAAAGATTTAACGGTTGAAATCCGAATCCGGCTCGAAGGACCATGTTTCGCTTTAAGCAAAATTCTCTAAATTTCAATATTTCCGATCCACAGTTGTAGGAGCGTCTATAGATTACTAGATCTTCAAAGGTTTGACGATTGAATTTTGGAATGGTGAAATTTGGATCCGGCTCGAAGGACCATTCACACCATACCATATTCTATGCATTTCATTATTTTTTCTCCACAGGTGTTTGATTTTAATAAACTAGATCTGAATATGACAGTTCTAGGAACTTAAGAATCTTCCGTTTGAAGCTAATCTCGAGGTAAAAAGCATCCTTTTCATTTTTCAAATTTTGATGATTCTTTCATATAGATTTCATATTCAAAGATTCAAGGGATGAAATCCGCATCCGGCTCGAAGGACCATTTACACCAAATAAAATTCTTTGAATTTCAATATTTTTCCTCCACAGGTGTTCAGTTTTCAATGAATTGGAACAGAAATTGGCAGTATGAGTAGCAGAAATGTAGATTGAAAAACCTTATCTTGGATGAGTTCGTTGTTTTCTTTTTAAATTTGATTATGACAGTTTTTCAAACTTTAGAATCTATTGTTTGAAGCTAATCTCGAGTTCAGGAGGATCCTTTTATTTATTTATTTTTTAATTTTAATGCTTCTTTCATACAAGTTTCATCTTCATGGATTCATCAGTTGAAATCCGGATCCGGCTCGAAGGACCATGATGCGCCTTAAACCAAATTCTCTACGTTTGAATTTTCAGATCAAAAACTATTTTTTAACAAAAAAAAAATAATTTTCAAAAACAGATTTAACTTTTCTACCTAAAAGGAGAATTGAAAAAAATTAATTTTTAACAAATTAGTTCAACTTTCAACCAATAAATTGAGTGTTTAAACAAAAAATATTATTTTTTAACCAGATAGGTAAATTTTCAAACAAAACGATGAGTATTCTGCCAAGAAGATTAATTGTCTACCAAAAAAGACGATTTTTTAACAATATTTCTGAAATTTAGAGCAAGAAAGACGAATTATGTATGTATCAAATAGTTGAATTTTAAACCAAAAAAACGATCTTACAACAAAAAAAGTTAATTTTCTACGAAATAGTTTAATTTTCACTTGTAGTAGTTTATTTTTAAACGAAACTGTTCAATTTTCTGGAAAAAAAATTTAATATAAACTCAAAAATAGTTTAGTTCAACAATTTTAACTTTTATACTTAAAATTTATAAATTTTGAAAATTATATCACTTTAAGCAATTTGAAGCTGGGAATATTAATTTACACATTAAAATTGGCTTTAAAGTCTTTTCAAATATTCATTTTAAAATAATAATTTCAAAAATCTCCAGGAATATAATAATAATATTATTATCTCGGAACTCGAATTTTTCCAACAATTTTTTTTTAAATCCTGCAAAAGTAAAAAAACAACTATCTTAAATTCATCGGGATTCTTTTTTGACAAAATTATTGTTAGTTTTTCTAAGAATTTTGATACACATTTTTTATTCATTTAAAACCTTTTAAATTGCTTATAAATTTTCTGTTCAAAATCTTCAAAAATCTACATTATTTTCCAAATAAGTAATGGTTCAACTGTCATTTATTAACCAAAAAGTTTGTTCGAAATATTTTTAAATACTCTCTTAAATTTAATTTTTCAAAATAAAAAATCATTTTAAATTTTCCCACCAAAATTAAGAATTTATTTTTATTTTCTTAAAACCTTCAGAGATCCTTGAAAAGCTTAAAAATTTTATTTCCAAACCTTCACGAAACCAAATTTAGTTTTTTATTTTTCAAAATATTTTCCAGTTTTTAATTAAGTTTGGATTTTCTCAAAACTTGTAAATATCTATATTTTTGATGTTATGGTTTCGACCAGATAAATTTTATTAAATAATTTGATGCTCATTGTTTTTTTTTTTTAATTCCGACGTCATTCCTTAACTTGTAATATTTATCCCAACATTCAAATGTTTTATATTTTTGATTTAATGGTTTTGACCAGATAAATTGTACTAAATAATTGGATGTTTATTGTCTTTTTTTAATTACGACGTCGTTCCTTAACTTGTAAGATTCATTTTCCAATATTCGAATCTTTTATATTTTTTTATGTTATGGTTTTGACCAGATAAATTGTATTAAATAATTTAATGTTAATTGTTTTTTTTGTCTACTGGTCTAAAATCAATAGTTTGAATATTGATTTTTATTCCGAAATTGTGAAAAAATTTCTCTCAAACTCTGCTGGGATCCGAACCCAAGTCTTCCAGATTGCCGGTCTGGTGCTCTTACCCACTAAGCTTCGGAAAGACGGTTCGGATCCCAACGGAGCTTGAGAGCAATTTTTTCACAATTTAGAAATAAAAATCAGTATTCAAAATATTGATTTTAGACCAGAAGACAAAAAAAAACAATTAAAATCAAACTTGTAAATATCTCTTAAATTAACTTAATTTTTTCCAAATGTCTATTTTAAATAGTTCAGTTTGAAATTTTTTATTTTTTAATATTTTATTTAAATAAAAAAGTAAAATAGAAATAAATATTTTAAAAAAATGTCATCCCTTTTTAAAAAAATAATTTCAAATTATATGGTTCAAAATGTAATATTTTAAATTCGAAACAAATCTTTGAATAGGATTTGGAATTGTATGAGAGCGATTAATTATGAATCTATTAATTGGAAATTATTTTAAAATTAAGAATAGTTCATCAAATTTCTATCGAACATTTACATTTGTTTAACTACTGAGGCTTTCAAATTGAAAAATTTATAATTCTAACGTTAAAATCTGTAACTTGCTTAATTTTGAACAGACATATCTCACAAAAATGTACAGTAAATTACAAGTCGAAATTTTGATGCAGATTCTAGAAGTATTGTTTGTAAAAGTTTATATTTTTGGTCATTTTCTACAATAATTAACGTAAAATTGAAACTGTTGTTATGCCCTCAAACACCTGAATTAAAAAAATATAAAAGCCTGTAGTTTTCTGTAATAGAGTAGAACGGGGCGAGGCAGCCAGTGGGGCGAGGCAGCCAATTTCTTCTTATTCCTACTACGATAATTGAAATCGCGTGCCTTTGTAATGCAAGGTCGGTTGGGTTAGTCAGCTGTACTTGAAGAAAGTTGAGTGTCGTTATTGTCGCAGTTTGTAAAAAGCAGCGTCATTTGTGATAAACTACTAGCAGAAGGAACATTTTCGAGATTTATGTTTGTTTATCCTTCGTGCATGGGTTGTGTAAAAAAAGTTAAGTAAGTATTTTCCGCAGTAGTATTTTTTGTTGTTGAAATTTTGGTGGAAAAAAGCACATGTGGGGCGAGGTAGCCAACAATTGGCCGATTATGCCGAAAAGGCTAAAAAGCGAATTGCTCGTATCGGCCCTCGACGAGGCCGCCCGAAGAAGGTTTAAACTCCTTATGAAATCTCAGACAGCAGCAAAAAAGATGACATATTAATTTTTTCGATTAAAAAAATTTTTTTTTTTCTGAGTTCCATTAAATATCAGAGCATACATTTAACTTTGTTTTTTATTTTTATATATCATCTTGGAACTAATGAAGAACTTATACATTATTATATGTCTGTATTAAAACTTTTTGTGCTGAATAATAACTGCTGAAATAGTTGGTTGCCTCGCCCCACGTTTTTACGGTTGAGCAAAAACATAGCGTCTCTGGAAAACGGTTCTAGAAACTGTAATGGGCAAGCTACGTCATAATGCCACAAGGCAATTTTGTAGCCAAAGAATCAAGCTTTCTAACGACACCATACAATTTTTGATATAATTTCGAACAAGTGCTCTGCACGCCAAAATGTGGCATCTTGGCTGCCTCGCCCCGTTCTACTCTACCTAGTAGATTTTTGCAGCAAAGTAAAACAAAATTAATAAAAAGTTGTACAAATTTTCCAATTTTAGAAACTTATACTTTATTGCTAATTTCTTTACTTTTCTACACGAAAATACAAAAAAAAATAGCTATTTGTATTTAACTGTATTTTGTAGTTAATTTTTGTACATTTTTTTTACAAAAAAGTACAGATTTTAACAAAAAATTAGTTGTAGAAATGTTGTACTTTCTTGTAAACATATTTTCCACCAGGGTTTCTACACATAAAAAATATCGGATAAAGATTAGTAATAATTCTTAAACTTTGAAGCTAAAGTTTGAGAAGAGAGTCGCCATTACAGTGGCAGGAAATGCGAATAAAATAAAGTTCACCCTCAAGAAGAAGGTGATAATTTACAAGTTGAAAAAAAAGGGGAACGGAATTGTTCGCTTATTTTAATCCGAGTTTTCAGAAGTTTTTCTATTGCGCTCAAATTGGCCGTCGTTTGCCCCGGGCAGGGGTGAAAGAAGCATTCAAGTCCCTTCCGTATTCCTCATCCCCCAAAATGAACTCGGCAATCGTTTATGCGCATTGAAACGAGAATCTCGACTTCTTTGGGGTTGGGGGTGGGGGTTGAGGGGAGACGAGGTTGAATCACTATCACCCTGGTATAGTGGTAACTGCAATATAATATCCCGTGAAAACCAGCGACCGTCATCAATTATCAAAGCCAGCTTGTCGCGTTGTCAACGGGAAGGGAAATTCAAGTGGGAAGCGTTTAGATGATTATTTTCCACCTCAATAAATGTCAATTATTTAATGAGTTAGACTGAAAACTTTCAATTTGTCATTCATATTTCCATCTAGTCTGAAAAGACGTTGAAAATTTCTGTTATTGTCTGATGATAATACAGATTCCTTGGAACATTTGATATGTCCCACCTTGCAAAATAATGCGTGTATTTTCTGAAAAAAGTTTCTTCTCTCGATCTTTCTAGTAGCTTAATGGGAAAGCACCTGACCGGCAATCGGAAGTTCTGTGGTTCGATTCCCAGCGGAGCGAAAGGAGAAGAACATTTTTCAGAAAATAAAATTAATGAAAACATTCAGAAAAATCTTTATTTTAGTTTTGATATCAACTAACTATATATACCTACAATATCACTAGGAAAAGCTCAAGATAACAACACTATTGTTGGCTACCGCACGACCACACTACCGCACAGGGGGGCAAAGAAAACGTCCGTGGACAAATTGATTTTCAGAAAACAATTATTATCTAATTTTAACTTTTCATTTTAAATGAAAGCTAATAAAATTGTGCATCGAAATATAATGGCCGATTTAAAAAATTTTTGTTAATTTTTTTGTTTATTCAATAACAAAAATGAAAAAAAATTGACTTTTGAAGTATACCGGTTTCTAAAAACTGCTTTGATTCGATCAAAAATACCTAGAAAACTGAAAGCAATTATCCAAAAAAGATGACCAATAGCAATGCAAATGTTAAAAAATGTATTGGATTTGTTATAAACAAATAGGAGAATGAAAATGGTTTCGTGGGGATTGGCGCCGATTCGTCACTTGATTCGCACTATATTTGAACAATTTATAGACACAAAGAGTTTTTAAGTTGGAATAATAAAAGTTAATAAATAATTTGTTATTCAAAAGCAATTTTTATAAACAAATTTCCATATTCCGTATCAGGTATTTTTGATGGAATGAACAAAGTTTTTTATATGGAATCGATCATATAATACTTGGAAATAAAACCTTAGTATCATATTTGGTCACGAAAAAAAAGTTCATAATTGTTTGGACTACCTTAATTAACAAATGCACTATCTGACTATTTTTGGAGGTAAAAACTTGATTTTTTCGATGCAATTAACTGTAAATAACTAACATCGAAATTTTTAAGAATATTTTGATGACAGAAAACAATTTATTATTGTAAACAACAATTGTTTAAACAAATTTTTATCATTTTATGTATTTATAAATAAAATACCGCTCTTTTCGCGAAATTAACAGCCAGTTATTTAGCAATCATTTTTTGCTATGAATCGATGAAATTTGATAATTGTTTAACTGAACCTAATTAACAAATGCATAATTTGGCTATTTTTCAGCATTTAAACTTGTTTATTTTTTTGTGTAATCAACTATTAATAACACGTTTTTTAACTTTTTTTTATAGTTCGATAACGATCCATTGTTTTTATTGTTATTATTGCTAAGTAATTTTAATTATATTCCACAAGAAAACAAATTTTAGTTTAAAAATCCTTTAGAAGAGAACAATTTGTTTACTACATTGTTAGTAAAAAAAACTGTATTTTTTTCAATTGAAAATTTGTCTTTTCGGTAGAAAATTATTCTTCTTGTTTGAAAATTCATCAATTTTTGTTAAAAACTAATTTCTTCGGGTAAAAATTTAAATATTTAGTCAAAACTTTGTTTTTTATGTTAAACAGTAATTAAATGAAAATTTAAGTATTCCACATTCGGTTGAAAATATATGTTTTTTATTTGAAAAATCAACCATTTAGTTAATAATTAATGTCTTTTTAATGGAAATTAGTCCTTTTTCATTGAAAATTAACATTTTTGGTTAATAATTCATCTTTTTGGTTGAAAATTCATCTATGTGCTTGCAAATTCATGTACTTTTTGGAGAAAATTATTCTTCTGGTTTGAAAAGTTATCTACTTTAGTTAGAAATTTGTCTATTTTGGTTAAAAATTAATTTCTTCGGTTGAAAATTCAACTATTTTGTTGACATTTTTTTTTGTAAAAAATCTATTTTTCTAAACTGTGAACTTGAGTATATACTGAAATTTTCAGTTAAAAAATTTCTTTTTTTTTGGTCGAAAAATCCTCCTTTTGGTAGAAAATTATTCTTCTTTTAAAATTCATCTTTTTGGTAGAAAATTCATTTTGTTGATGTTCAAAATTCAACTATTTGTTTGAAACTCCTTTTTTCAAAATTATTTTTTAACTGAAAATTAAATAATTCCGTTTGTTGTTAAAAATTTATCTTTTTCGGCTGAAAATCCGGACATGGTTGAAAATAAATGTATTTAGTTGAAATTCATCTTTTTTGGTAGAATATTATTATTCTCGTTGGGAAACTGTTTAAAATTCACCGATTTTATTGAAAATTTTTTTTTTTTAATTAATTTTTTTAACTGAATATTCAACTGTTCCATTTTTTGTAAATCTATCTTTTAGTTGAAAATTATTTCTTTTGTTGAAAAAATGTTGTTTTTTTTGTTGAAAATTATATTCTTTGCTATATACCATTTTTAGTTGAAAATTTATCAGTGTTGTTATTTATTTGGTTGAAAATTGAAATATTTTGTTGGAACTTCGTTTTTTTTGTTGAAAATTATTTCTGTACTGAAAATTTAACTATTCATTTTTGGTTTGAAAATTATCTTTTTTGAGTTAAAAATTTATGTATTTTTTGAAAATTCGTAGTATTCGGTAGAATATTATTCTTTTTGGATTTGAATTCTTTTCTTTGGTGAAAAATTAAACTATTTTCTTGAAAATGAATTTATCTATCGGATAGGAATTCCTTCCGAACCAATCCGAAATTATCCGAATCATTCCGGAATCTGTATCCGAACCAATCCGAGTTAATTCGAACCAATCCGAATTTTTTTTTACATTTCGTTCGATCCAAATCGGTCAAAAATTAATCCGACTCAATCCGGTTCAATCCGAACTTTCAATCCGAATGAATCCGAACCAAATTTCCAATCCGAATGAATCCGAACTCGGATTGACCTAAAACGATTTTCGATCCGAATGAATCCGATTCAATCCGAACTCGGATTCATTCGGATTGAAACTTTGGATCGGATTGATTCGGATTGGTTCTTGTTGGAGTTTGGATTAAACCGGATTAAGTCGAATTAATTTTTAAACGATTTGGGCCAAACGAAATGTAGGACTTTTTTCGGATTGGTTCGAATTGACTCGGATTGGTTCGGACACGGATTCCGGAATGATTCGGATTGGTTCAGAAGGAATTCCTATCCGATACTTTCGCCAGGGTAGTTTACTGAAATAAACTCCTGTAAACAATTAAAAACAATGATCCCGCACTGACGAAAGTATCGGATAAGGATTCCTGCCGAACCAATCCGAATCATTCCGGAATCTGTATCCGAACCAATCCGAGTCAATTCGAACCAATCCGAAAAAAGTTCTACATTTCGTTTGACCCAAGTCGTTTAAAAATTAATCCGACTCAATCCGAACTCCAAAAAGAACCAATCCGAATCAATCCGAACCAAAGTTTCAATCCGAATGAATCGGAAGTCGGATTGATATACACGGAATTTTCAACCCGAATGAATCCGAGTTCGGATTGAATCGGATTCATTCGGATTGAATATCGTTTTAGGTCAATCCCAGTTCGGATTCAGTCGGATTGGAAATATGGTTCGGATTCATTCGGATTGAACCGGATTGAGTCGGATTAATTTTTGACCTATTTGGATCGAACGAAATGTAAAAAAAAATCGGATTGGTTCGAATTAACTCGGATTGGTTCGGATACTTTCGCCAGGGCGGTTTGCACGCTTTGTGTGGCTTCCACTGTCACCGCCATATTGGAATGGCAATCAGCACGTGGTATTTGAAACCGATCCACTTCGACTAGTAATATTTTTCGCCGCCAGATGGCATATCGCAGTTCTGCGGTTCCCATCCCAATACCCAAAAAAGAGTATTTTTTGTTAAAGAAATTTTTTTTCCTGAGTGCAGTGTGATTGAAGAAAGAATAAAATGTTTGATAAAAAGGGATTCGGAAATTGGAACTTGGAGCGGAAGTAATTTAAAATGAAGAAGATAAATTGAATTGGAGGAAAACAAGTTGGTTGGGTAAAAGCAGATGTGATTTAGACCATGGTTGGTCCGCGAATTGAGCCGCGTTCCATTAAATAATAACGTGGTGATTGCCGCTCAGGAGCACACACACACACACACACCCAATAGACCGAAAGCCGCCTATGTATATCTGAAGTATACATATGTATAGATAGATGCACATACATCTAGAGATGGGAAGTGGAGCCTCTACACCCCCATCAGATATATCATCGCCTGGCAGTTATGTGTGTCATGAATTTTAGATTATCCTCGGATTAGATTAAGGGATGGAGCTAGGGCGAAGCGAGAGGTTGCAACCTGCCCCTTGAACCAAATCAGTTAGAGTTAGCCCTGCTATGTAAAAGAAGCCAAATCATTCAAGCGAAATATCGAGGAATGATATCTAATCCAATTCGTCATTTCATCAAAATTTAACTGAAAGCTTGTTTTTCAATAAGCGTTTTAATAATGATAGATTTAATGCTTTCACGATGATTCATTAAGCCCTCACAGCAAGGGATATCGGTGGAATATCCCATTTATCTCCCACGATATCGCAGGCATATCCCAGGAGATTCCAGGGACATCACGAATGACATCCTACAGGGCGGAAATCTCGATATCCTTGGAATGTCCCAAAGATATCTCAGAATATGCTGAGGATATCCCATTAATGTCCCAATTTTTAAAGTCCGGGATATCTCAAATTCCATAATTCGGGACATCCTATAGGATATTCTTACGATGTCCCGTATTTAAAATGCAGGATATGCCAAGGATGTCCCCAAGATGTCCCAAGATATCCAGATAATATAATTTATTATATTATTAAAAAACTTATATATGTACCCTTTGCAAATAATTTATACTCACTGTGCTTTGAATAAACAAATTCAGCATTATTTAAAAAATATATATATTTCCCCGAAGCAAATACAAAAAATAAGAATCGAAGATAGTATGCATAGAGCCGTCTTCATAACTTTTCAGTCTAGTCTTTTTCAACACTTATGACATGTTGTTGACCGTATAACCAAATTTGGCAAAATCATGAAAAAAAGGTAAACAAATTTTACATTAGTAGGTATACCAAATTCAATGAATCATGCATGCAAGCAGTGCAAGCTGCAGGTTTAAAAAGATCAGATGTTTCGAAAAGCCGACCGGCTTTTTCTTCATTACAGTTAACTTAACCTCAAAAGTGCACAAAATGTATATACTTTAATGTATTTAATTAGTTTACAATAGAAATAATCAAATCATTAGTCACAAAAGTAATGAACAAAAATTGTTATTCAGTAAAATGAAAAATAAAAGTAATCATAGTTAAAACATCAAATTTTTCAGGAGTTTTATCCATTATGCCACGCAGATATCTAACCTCCAGCGATCCTCCATATACCTAATACATATGTAAAATATACATAAAAAAAGTATTAAAAGCAATAAAATTGTTGTTCTTGTATGTATATTCCTTTTTATTTCTTGAATTTTTAATCCCCTAGTAATTAATTAGAATATCAGCAGAATTTTTTATTATAATATCGGGATATTTGTGGGACATTTTACTATGATATTGGGATATCCTGTGGACATTCTGCGGGATATTGTTAGGATATCCTGTCACGATATCCTCAGGAGCGGAAATCTCGATATCCCTGGAATATGCCACGGATATCCCGGGAGATTTTTGGAACATTTTTCAGGATATCTCATATCCTGCCTGGATATCCTAGATATATGCCGAGGACATTTTGTTGTGAGGGAGGTAAAGGTACCTATCATGAGACAAATTCTGAGGAGGTTTTGAGATTTTCGTTAATTTTTAAACGATAGTAGAGATTATATTTACAAAATGTTTATATTAATGAATGCGCTGATCTTTTCTGAATTCGAAACACCTATTAAAAGTGTAATTGAGTTTAGGCAAAGTTATTATATTTATGAAAATACGGAACGACCTTTATGTACCTATTATGAAACAACTTTTGGACTCTTGTACCGATGTTCCATAATGGGTGTCCCTATTATGGAACAGCAAAGAAATTTGTTTTTTTTATTAATATGGCCTATTTTATATTATTTTCCATATTAAATCGAACTAAATGGTACAATAAACTTTCATTTCAATCTTTCATAGAGATAAATAAATTGAATACAAGTTTTCATTAAAATTGAGAAACCTAACCTACAAAGGGTAGTTTTCGTGAACGAAGTGAATTATATTTTATTTTTGTTAAAAAATGTTTGATATAGGGAATGAGTTTTTATTTAGGTGAATGAAAAAGAAGAAACAACCATGTAGGATGAAGTCAAAACTTAAGAAACTTGGTCAAAGTAAAGTGTAAATCAAATATTAGGTTAAGTACCCTTTTCGTTTTCTTTCTTTTATTGTACTCTATAATAACTTCCTGTGTTTTATTGATTATTAGTCCTTTTTCGTAAAAAATTATTCTTCTGGATTGAAAATTCATATTTTTCCTTGAATATTCAACAGTTCTTTTTAAATTTGTTTTCTCTGTTGACTGAAAAGTATTTTTTAATTCAAAACACAACTTTTCTTGAAAATTTGTCTTGTTTGGTCCAACTTGACTGTTTTTTATTCAAAATTGACATCTTTTTTGGTTGAAATTCAAATTACATTACATTGTTTGTTGAGAATTCATCTATTTTAGTTGAAAATTTAATTCCTTCGTTGAAAGTGTAACTCTTTTTAAAAAATTAATTCTTTTCGTTGAAGATTCATCATTTTAATTGAGAATTCATCCCTGATTGCAAATTTAACGACCATGTTGAAAATAAGTTTTTTTTTTACTAAAACTTTAATTATTACAGTCGAAAATTTAACTATATTGTTGAAAATTCGTTTTTTTTTGCTAGAAATTAGTTTCTTTTAACAGAAAATTTAACTATTTCATCTTTGGTTAAAATTGTATCTTTTATGGATAAAAATTTAACTGTTCAATTGATAATTGAGATCTTTTATATAAAAATGGGAATATTTGGTGAAAATTTTTTGTACCTTTTTGGTATAAAATTCAATTATCCCAGTTGAAGATTCATCATTCTAACTGAAAATTAATTTCTGATTGAAAATTTAACGACCTTGTTGAAAATCAATTTGTCTAACTGAACATTCATCTATTCCAGTTGAAAATGTAACTATTTTGTTAATTGATAATTGATCTTTTCCTCAATTAAAATATTTTGTGAAAATTTCTTGTACCTTTTTGGTATAAAATTCAACTATTCCAGTTGAGGATTCATCATTTTAGTTGAAAATTCATCACATTTTTCGGAAATTGAACTGTTTGATTGAAAATTCGTTTTTTTTTCGTTAAAAATTAATTTGTTTAACTTAACGTTTGACTATTCTATTTTTTGTTGAAAATTCTTCTCTATTTTTTTTTGTAAAATTCAACTATTGGTTAAAATGTATCATTTTCATATATTCATATATTGTGTTGAAAATTTGTATTCTTTTTTAGAAAATTAATCTTCATGGTTGAATATTTTGGTATTGAATATCTTTTTGGTTGAAAATTCAACCATTTCAGTGAAAGATTCATAATTTCAATTGGAAATTTATCTGTTTGTTTCAAGATTCAATTAGTCCAGTTAAAGATTCATCATTTCATTTGAAAATCGATCACTTTGTTTGAAAATTCATATTTTTTTCTTGTTAGAAATTAGTTTTTTTAATAGAAAACTTAACTATTCTATTTTTGGTTAAAAAAGTATCTTTTTATACAACAGTTTAACTGTTTGATTGATGATTGATCTTTTTTTTTTTAATTAAAATATTTTGTGAAAATTTGTTGTACCTTTTTGTTATCAAATTCAACTATTCCAGTTGAAGATTCATAATTTCAGTTCAAAATTCATCACATTAGTTGAAAATTGAACTGTTTGATTGAAAATCGTTTTTTTTTTCGTTAAAAATTAATTTGTTTAACTTCACATTTAACTATTCTATTTTTTGTTGAACATTGTCCTCTATTTTTTTTTTTGTAAAATTCAACTATTGGTTAAAAATTCATCATTCTAAGTTCGAAATTCAACAACTTGGTTGCAAATTCATATTTTGTGTAGAAAATTCATATTTTTTTGTAGAAAATTAATCTTCATGGTTGAATATTCATCTTTTTGGTTGAAAATTTCACCAATTCAGTTGAAAGAGTCGTCATTTTAGTTGAAAATTGATGCTTTTGGTTTGAAATTCAATTATTCCAGTTGAAAATTCATCATTTTATTTGAAAATTGATCACTTTGGTTGAAAATTCAACTATTTTGTTGAGAATTAATATTTTTTTGGTTGACAATTAATTTGTCCAACTCAAAGTTTGAGTATTATATGATAATACCATAACATAGTTCATATTAATATAATGAAAAACAAATTTTATTGCAAAAGTTCCTCTGTTTCGTAAATAGGAGCAAGCGTTGAAAACGTGAACTTCGATATGAAACACCCATGTTTCTCCGTTCCATAAATAAGGACCATTTTAAAAAAGGTATACGTATTATGAAACAACTAATTAATAAATAAAGTTGCATCCAAATGAAGAAAAAGTGCAGTAATCTCAAATCTATAAACCTCAAGCTGTCATTTAATGTATTACGCATGTAAAATAATCAAAATTTCTGAATACACGTGGTAAAACAAATTATAGGTATCAAGCCTTCTGACTCGGATAAATGGCAGTCAATTTTCCCGAGTGTGGAGGTTGTATAATTAAAATTATTTTTCAGTGTTCAAAACTTCAGAACAAATCTGGATTTTTATATAGATAAGAAGCCTAACTTCCATAATTATTAATATAGTAATTTGTATTCAAAAATATACCTTGAAATTATTCATAAATCGAATTATTGGTCAAACTGTTTCATAATTGGGACATGTTTCATGATAGGTACCTTTACCTTATGATGAATAAAAATTTTAAATCCTGAAGCCCTTGTTCTTGTGGCAAAGTCTATATTGGAGATACCGGGAGAGCGGTGAGCCAACGTGTAAAGAAACATGAGAGTAAAGTCCGTCTAAAACGTTCCACGCAATCAGCATTAGCTGAGTATAATATCGAAACAGGTCATAGCATCTTATTTGACAAAACAACCATCATCGCAAAAACGAACAATATTTTTGCAAGAAAACATGGAGAAGCAGTCGAAATCTTAAAGCACCCTAATAACATCAATAGGGACAATGGATATAATACCAATCCGATTTGGCTTTCCGTGCTCCCGGGTTTAAAAAAAAGAATTGATTGGCCATTCAAGTTCGACCAGGCCCCACCATGGGGCGCTCTGGCCAATCACAGGCATCGTAAAGAATACATATATACGAACAACATAACCTGAAACTTCAATTTAAGGTCAGCGCTGAAGAAGTGAACTGCAATGTTCACGAAACATCGGCAAAACTCATAATTTCGCACACGATTTACACCCGGAAAATCTTTAAAATTTTAATTTATCGTTTTAATAATGACTAGTAGATCGAAAACCGTCATTCCACCGACAAACTAAATTAAACTAACGCTAGTCGACAAAAAAAAACATTTTTTTCCCAGGAATCTGTATTATCATCGGAGATGGTAACGATAAATCCGAAGAGAAATCTTTTCACACACTGTGAAAATGGAAATCTACAATATCTATCAAAGTTATCTCCTCTAATATAGAAAAACTTTAAC
>CAKNXH010045521.1:19574-31763 GCA_932178445.1 Andricus quercusramuli
CTCACGAATCTTAGGAATTCTGCTGCAATTCTGCCGCTGCTAAATTGGCACAGCGGCTGAATTGGGGTATCCCTACTTGGCATGGAACTTTCTTTTCAAATCTAAATTAGTAGTTTCTGCCTCTGGAGATAAAAATAAACATTATATAATTATTTTCTATACACTGGTAGTTTATCACACAGAACCCTGTACAGAGCATAGCTCAGGTTTCCAGTTAAATTAAACAAATAAACGATCAGATTTTGTCCTAATTAAGAAATGTCCTTCAAATATCTTTTTAACTAACTTCTTCAAAATTTTCTAGATACTTTTTCATATCTGACATCTCAAAAAATCTTTTTGAATTTCCTCACGGATCTTAGGAATTTAGTCCGCAATTCAGCCGCTGCTAAATTGGCATAGCGGCTGAATTGGGGTATCCCTACTTGGCACGGAAGTTTCTTTTCAAATCTAAATTAGTATTTTCCTCCTCTGGAGATGAAAATCAACATTAATAAATTATTTTCTATATACTGAAAATTTATCGCACATAACCCTTTACAGAACGAAGCTCAGGCTTCCAGGCAAATTATACAAATAAACGATCAGAATTTGTCCTTAATAAAAAAATATTCTTCAACTATCTTTTAAAATAACGTCTGCAAAATATTCTAGATACTTTATCATATCTGAAATTTAAAAAAATCTTTTTGAATTTCCTCACGAATCTTAGGAATTCAGTCGGCAATTTATCTGCTGCTATATTGTCACAGCGGCTGAATTGGGGTATCCCTATTTGACATGGAACTGTCATTTTAAATCTTAATTAGTCGTTTCTTCCTCTGGAGATGAAAATAAACAATATTAAATTATTTTCTATACACTGAAAGTTTATCGCACAGAACCCTTTACAGAGCAAAGCTCAGGCTTCCAGGTTAATTATACAAATAAACGATCAGAATTTGTCCTTAATAAAAAAATATCCTTTAAATATCATTTAAATTAACTTCTTCAAAATTTTCTGGATACTTTTTCATATCTGAAATCTTGAAACATCTTTTTTAATTTCCTCACGAATCTTAGGGATTCAGTCTGCAATTCAGCCGCTGCTAAATTGGCACAGCGGCTGAATTGGGGTATCCCTACTTGGCACGGAACTTTATTTTCAAATCTAAATTAGTAGTTTCTTCCTCTGGAGATGAAAATAAACATTATTAAATTATTTTCTATACACTGGATGTTTATCACACAGAACCCTTTACAGAGCAAAGCTCAGGCTTCCAGGTAAATTATACAAAAAAACGATCAGAAAAAAATATCCTTTAAATATCTTTTAAACTAACTTCTTCAAAATTTTCTAGATACTTTTTCATATCTGACATCTCAAAAAATCTTTTTGAATTTCCTCACGAATCTTAGGAATTTAGTCCGCAATTCAGCCACTGCTAAATTGGCACAGCAGCTGAATTGGGGTATCCCTGTTTGACATTGAACTATCTTCTCAAATCTAAATTAGTTGTTTCTTCCTCCGGAGATGAAAATAATCATTATTTAATTATTTTCTAGATACTTTTCGTCGTTTCTGAAATCTTATAAAATCTTTCTTAATTTTCTCAAGAATCTTAGGTAGTCAGTCCACAATTCAGCCGCTGCTAAATTGGCACAGCGGCTGAATTGGGGTATCTCTATTCAAAATGGAACTATCTATTTAATTCTAAATTAGTATTTTCTTTCTCCGGAGATGAAAATAAACATTATTAAATTAGTTTGTATACACTGAAAATTTATCACACAGCACCCTTTACAGAGAGAAGCTCAGGCTACTAGTTAAATTAAACAAATAAACGATCAGAATTTGTCCTAAATAAAAAATGTCATTTAAATATCTTTTAAACTTCAAAATAACAAAATAAGTCTTCAAAATTTTCTAGATACCTTTTCGTCATGTCTGAAATCTTGAAAAATGTTTTTGAATTGTTTCACGAATCTTAGGAATTCAGTCCGCAATTCAGCCGCTGCTGAAATGGCATAGCGACTGAATTGGGGTATCCCTATTTGACATGGAACTATCTGTTTAAATCTAAATTAGTAGTCTCTTCCTCTGGAGTAGAAAATAAACATTATTTAATTCTTCTCTATACACTGAAAATTTACTGAACAGCATCCTTTATAGAGCGAAGATCAGGCTTCCAGGTAAATAATACAAATAAACGATCAGAATTTGTCCTTAATAAAAAAATATCATTCAAACTAACTTCTTCAAAATTTTCTAGATACTTTTTCATATCTGAAATCTTAAAAAACCTTTTTGAATTTTCTCACGAATCTTAGGAATTCAGTCTGCAATTCAGCCGCTGCTAAATTGGCACAGCGGCTGAATTGGGGTATCCCTACTTGGCACGGAACTTTATTTTCAAATCTAAATTAGTAGTTTCTTCCTCTGGAGTAGAAAATAAACATTATTTAATTCTTCTCTATACACTGAAAATTTACTGAACAGCATCCTTTATAGAGCGAAGATCAGGCTTCCAGGTAAATTATACAAATAAATGATCAGAATTTGTCCTGAATAGAAAAATATCATTTAAACTAACTTCTTCAAAATTTTCTAGATACTTTTTCATATCTGACATCTCAAAAAACCTTTTTGAATTTTCTCACGAATCTTAGGAATTCAGTCTGCAATTCAGCCGCTGCTAAATTGGCACAGCGGCTGAATTGGGGTATCCCCACTTGGCATGGAAGTTTCTTTTCAAATCTAAATTAGTAGTTTCTGCCTCCGGAGATAAAAATACACATTATTTAATTATTTTCCATGTACTGAAAATTTATCACACAGCACCCTTTATAGAGCGAAGCTCAGGCTTCCAGGTAAATTTAAAAAAATAAACGATTAGGATTTGTATGAAATCTATTCTATCTCGACTTACGTTGTAGGTAGTAACACAGTCAGCAAACTCAAATTTGGATTTTTTTCTATCTTTGATGAGGTGACGTCTTGTGGCTACAGCTTTGGATCGAATGAATTGGGGTTGCCGATGTTCCCTATTTATTCAGTGCCGCAACTTAACTGTCGTCAAGATTATTGAAAGATCGGCTTTTAAAAAATTAGTCAAAGTAGGAGTTTCCCCTCGCTTCCCTTTCCCCTACTTCACCACCCCTCATCAGATACTTCCCCCTTTATCCCCCTACTTCCCTCCCACAATTCCATCCCCACTACATCCCTTCCCCTCCTTTCTCCCATCAGATTCCCAGAAAGCACAATTTCTGGCAGCTATAGAGGACTTTATCATATTTACGTACCAGTAACGTCAGTGGAACATTTGTTGAAATAAGTTCCAGGCAAATAATATGTTAGCTTGATACGATCTCATATGAAGGTAATCTGAAAAATCTTGTGAAAACATTTTTTGGCAGATACCCTGCTGAGTATTATTATTATTAAAGATTCATCATTTCATTTGAATAATTGATCACTTTGGTTGAAAATTCATATTTAAAATTTTTTTTTTATTATTTATCAATATTTTACTTTTCATTCAAAATGGGCAATAATAAATCAAATATCAAAAACTAAACAATTTTGAACTAAATTATTTGAAATAAAAAGCCTTGAATCGTTAATATTTCAGAGTTTTAAATTGAAACTTTTTACGTTACAATTTTAATTGTTCTATTTAACAAATTTTTAATATGTAAGTGAAATTATTGAATTTTGATATATGATTAACAATTGAGAAATTTGGAAAAAATTTCAGTTATTTTAAGAGATATTTACAAATTTTGAGAAGTTCCGACATTAATAAAAAATTGTCAAAGATTTCGAAAAATAAAAAAACTAAATTTAGATTCTTAAAGATCTCAAAATAAAATTTTGAAGTTTTTTAAAGATCTTGAAAGGTTTTAAGAAAATAAAATAAAATCTTAAGTTTGCTGGGAAAATTTAAATCGATTTTTCATTCTGAAAAATTAATTTTAAGAGAATACTTGAAAAGACTTTTAAAAGATTTTGAATAATAAATGACAATTGAACAATTATTAATTTAGAAAATAATAGAGTAAGTTCAAAATATAATTAGAAGCTTTAAAAAGATTCCAAAATAATTTGAAACGTGAAAAGATTTTTCAAAATATTTAAAACACAATGTAGATTTTTGAAGACGTCGAAAAGAAATTTTATAAACTTTCTGAGTATTTTGAAAAAAATAAATGAAAAATTTATATCAAAATTCCTAGAAAAACTAACAATAATTTTCTCTTGAAAAATTAATTTTGAAAGAATATTTAATGAGATTCAAAGAAATGAGAAAATATTCTTCGGATTCCTAGGAAAGTTTCAAAAGATTTTTTATTTTGAAAAATGAATTTTAAGAGAAAAGTGAAAAAGGTTTCAAAATAATCAAAATTATTACCTAAAATTTTGAAACAGAATGTAAAAAATTTTAAAAACAAATTTTTCAATTTTAATAATTTTAAGTGAAAATTGAAAAAGATTCGCAAAATTTTCCAAAAAGTACAAAATCGAACAAAAGAATAAGAAGCTTTTCTAGGAAAATTTCGAATGAATTTTAAGATAAAAGTAAAAAAGATTTGAAAATTTTTTAATGATTTCCTAAAATTTTGAAACTGATTCTATAAAAAACAAATTTTTTTGAGGTACCTATACAAATTTTTGATAATTTTTTATTTAAAAAAAATTATTTTAAGTAAAAATTGAAAAAGATTTGCAAAGTTTCCAAAAAAATTCTGGAAGATTTTAGAGTAATTTCTTAAAATTTTCGGGTTTAAAAAGAAACGGAATGTTTTTGAAAGATATTTAGAAGTTCTGAAAAATGTCAAAAATAATTAAAAATTTGAGAAGATTTCAAAAAATTATAAGCAAAATATATATTTAAGAAGATCTTAAAATAAAATTCTGTAGCTTTTTAAGGATTTTGAAAGTTTTTAAAATCATAAAAAAATGTTACGTTTCTGTGAAAATTTAAAATAATTTTTTATTTTGAAAAATTAATTTCAAGGGAATATTAAAAAATATTTGGAAAATTATTAAAAAAGAATCTGGAAGATTTTAGAGCTATTTCTTCAAATTCTCAGGATTGAAAAAAAATGGAATAATTTTAAAAGATATTTAGAAGTTTTAGAAAAATGTCAGAAAAAAATTTAAAAGTTTATAAAAGACTTTAGAAAATAGAAAAAGAAACACATATTTTTGAAGATTTTGAAAGGTTTTAAAATTTCTAAGAGTGGGACGACCACAAAATCTCAAAAAATAAAATTCTCGACCCTGTAAAATTTTCGAAAAAGAAAATATTCGAAATAGAAAATTTCCGCAAGTATAAGATTGCCGACAATTTGAAATTCTAAATTTGACCAATTTTGGAATCATAAAATCCCTCACAGTTCACAATAGTACCGAATTTAGAAATTCCCGAATCTGAACAAATAAAAATTGTTTAAATAAGACATAAATAATAAAATAAAAATATGTTCATCAAATTGATGTACTTTATTTGATTTATTGTTTGATTTTTTAACCATTTTTGAATTTTTTAGATTAACTGCATTTTATTTAAAATTGATATCTTTTCTGGTTAAAATATCAACTATTACATTTTTTTCGTGAATTTATTGTTTTTGTTAAACTCGACTGTTTCTAATTTGAAATGAAAATATTTTTTTGATTGAAAGATTATATTTTTCTCTGAGAATCGGTTGATAATTCGTTTTTATTTTTCTCAAGAATTAATTTTTTAAACTAAAATTTAACGATGCCATTTTCGTTGAAAATTTATCTTTTTTAATTGAAGATTCAACTATTTCGTTGAAAATTCGTGTATTTTGTTAAAAATTCGTCTTTTACGGTAGAAAATTAATATTCTTGGTTAAAAATGCAAGTTTTTTGTTGAAAATTCAACTGTCTGGTTGAAAATTTCGCATTTCAGTTGAAAATTCTTCCTTTAAGTTGAAAAAGAATCTCTTTGAAAATTTAACTACTTTTTTGAAAATTCTTCCTTTTGGAATAAAATTATTTTTTTTTAATTAAAAATGCAAATATTCTAGAAAAATAAATATTTTGAAATCTTGCGTTTAACAATTTTGTGAATTCATGAAATCAATTAACACAATATCATACTCATTGGAATGGAAATTTTCTGCGAAGCTGAAAATACGGGATTAATCGCTTTTATTTCTTATCATAATTACTGTTGGAAATATAAATATTTGAACTTCAAACGGTCTGCGATCCCTGAAAAAGACAAATAGAATTTACAAAAATTACGCGCTGTTATAAAACTCATTTCTGAAGAGTTTTTTTTTTTTGTCACTTTGAATTTGAATTTTCTTTACAAAATTTGGAATGTTCCCCATTTTGATTTCTCAACTTTTAATGCAATATTTAGAAATTTTTAGAGTCACAGATTCAACCCTTTGTCTACACTTGACTTGGAATGAGACAATAACATTTTTTTAAAATTCCTGAGGAAATTTCAAATGAATTTTATTTTGAAAAATTAACTTTAAGAGAAATTAAAAAAGATTTCAAAACAAATGATTTCCTAAAATTCCAAAAAAAGAATCTAGAAGAATTTAAAGCAAAATTTTTCAATTTTGCAAAATAAAAAAATATTTGAAAAAATTCGAGTGAGTTTAAGAAATATTGAAATCTTTAAAAAAAAGTTTTGACAAATTTAAACTTGAAAAGATTTCGAAACAAAATGTAAATTTTTGAAGATTACAAACAAAAATTTAGAATATTTTTAAGAATTTTTGAAGGTTTGAAGGAAATGAAACAATTTTCTCAAGATTCTTAAGAAAATTATTTATTTTTTGGTTTTATTTAAAAAAATTAATCTCAAGAGAATATTTAAAAAGATTTAAAAGCGTCTCGAAAGATTACCAAAACTTTCGGAAAAGCTTCTGAATGATTGTAAGTCAATTTTTTTATTATTGCAGGAATTTTCAAAATTAAAAAAAAAATTAATCGTTTCAATGGATATTAAGAAGTTTTAAAGGTTTTAAAAATATTAGCAAATAATTTCAAACTTGAGAAGACAAAAAAAATTTTGAACGAATTAAAGATTTTTGAAAAATTCAAGAAAATAAAAAAATGTTCTTACGATTCCTGGGAAATTTAAAATTACTTTTTTGTTTAAAAAATTAATTTTAGGAGAAAATTGAAAAATATTCCAAGACATTTAAAATGATTTCTTTAAATTTCATACGAGAATTTAAAAGATTTTGAAGCAACATTTTTTAATTTTACAATATTAACAAATTTTAGAAAAAATTCCTAGAAGGTTCAAAAATATTCAAACAAAAAATCTAACTTGAAAAGATTTTTTTTTAAATGTAGATTCTTGAAGATTTCGACACAATTTTAAATAATGTTTTAATTAAAAACATCATAAAGATTTCAAAACACTTCGAATGATTTCCAAAATTTTCAAAAAATATTCTGGAAGATTTTAACAAATTTTTTTGATTTTGCAGGATTATTTTTAAATTTCAGAAAAAATTCGAATCATTTTAAGATTTATTTAAAAATTTCAGAAGTTTTGGGAAAATTAAAAAATAATTTAAAATTTTAAAATAATTCAAAGAATTCAAAACAAAATCTGTAAAAATTTCAGATTAAAAAAAAATGTTTTTAAGAATATTGAAACTTTGCAAGAGAATAACATAATTTTTTTAAGATTCCTAGTCAAGAAAATTACTTTTTATTTTGACAAATTAATTTTAAGAGAATATATGAAAAGATTTCAACACATTTCAACAGATTTTCAAAATTAAAAATGAAAATTCTGAAGATTTTAAGGATTTTTTAAAATTTTGCAGTATTATTTTTGAATCTTAGGACAAAGTCGAATAATTTCAATAGATATTTACAAGTTTTAGATGTTTTGAAAAGATTGGCAAGTAATTTGAAACTTGAGAAGATTTTGAAAAATTCGTACTTAAAATGATTTTTTGTTTCATAAAGTAAATTGATAAAGAAAATATAAAAAGATTTCAAAATCTTGACAAAAATCTGAAAAATGTTATAACTCGAATTTCAAGTAAAATTTTTGTAATCCTGTGAACTAATTACTTTTTTAATTTTCTAGATTATTTTTTGACATATAATTTTTATTTTATTTATTATAATAATTTATTATTATTATATGTATATATAACTTCTTTTTAATTTATATATATTAATATTATATTAATTGACATCAAGAACAATCTTTTTGAGTTTTATCAAAAATCTTAGGAAGATTATACCGTAATTGCTCTGAAATCTAAACTCTAAAGACTTCTCTTGGATATCCCCACTACTGCCACGATAAGAATGTTCTCTCTTTCTCTCTGCACTCTCTTCCTATGCGATCTCCTCAAAACTCATGATGATTCCTCACGACAAATTTCAAAGTTAATCCATCAAAGTTTTACTTCTGCCGTGTGGCCCCACTGCCGCCACATTTTTTTTTTTTTTTTTCAAATGTATTTCAATATACTTGAAAAAAGGGGTAAATTTAAAAAACAAATTAGTTCTACAATTTATTAATTTATTATGTGGAACATTTATAACAATTATCCTGTTTTCGGCTTATGACACTTTGAATCAGCCGGCTCACAATTATATCCACCGCAACAGCTGCCTTGAGCCTGATTTCCCTCTGCGTTAAAAGTTACACAGCCTTTATCCTCTGTGCCGCAAGCAGGCGTGGGCGGATTGTAGCCGCCCATTGCAGTATTAATTAGCACCAATACAGCAAGTATCATCACCATAGATTTTGGAAACAGCATTCTCATTTTCTAAAAAAAAAAAAAAAAATTATTAATATAAGTTTATTTGAGTTTACAATGAAGAACGCCATAAAATGAATTTATTTAATACAGCAATAGCAAGTTCTATTTTTATTTATCAGTTTTTAGTAGTTGTTCCATTCTATGAGCAGGAATCTACTAATTCAAATTTAGAGAAAAAGTTTTATCATAAAATGGGATACCCCAATTCAGTCGCTGCTAAATTGGTATAGCGGCTGAATTGGGGTATCCCAGGAATTTTCCATTTTTCCAGGAATCTTATGAAAAATATTTTCTCTTAAAACCTTTCAAAAATCGTGAAAAGTTTCTAAAATTGTTCTCTAAATCTTCAATACAATTCATTTAAAAAAAAAGTTTTAAATATTCTCAACTTTTAAATTAGTTGCGAATCTTTTCAAAACCTTCAAAACTTTTGAATATCTATTGTAACTAAAATCATCCACACTCATATTCGATATTTTTGTTAATCTTATGAAACGTTTTCAAATCTTTTTGAATATTCTTTTAAAACTAAATTTTTTTAAATAAAGAAAAATTTAAAATTTTTCGGGGCGACCGGAAAATCCCGAAAAATAAAATTCCTAAAATTTTAAAATTCCCGATTTTGAAAATTCCCGAATATAAACAATTTAAAAATGGTTTTATAATCAATATTATTTATTTATTAAAAAACCAATAATCAAATATTTTTGTCAAAGAAAATTTTTGAATGTTCAAAGTTTTTAAAAATTATTGTCTGAATTTGAAATAACAATAATTTTATAAAAATTGTATCAAAAAATAAATTTAAAAACACGTGTACTTCAAACGAAAAAATAAAATTTTCCTCAAATTTTCTCCGAACATAACATTTTCAAAACAAACTTTGCAGGATTCGATTCAGCACTGATTTATCTCGAGGTTTCTTTTTAATTCTTTTTTAATATTAACCATTCGATTTTTGAAAATATTTTTTGTAATTTAAAAAAAAATACTATATACATTTTGAAACAAAATTTTGTATTGCAAAATCTATTTTTTACTGTTGTCATTTTAAATTCAAACAGTAATTTGAAAAACATTTTTTTTTAAATATCTTTTATAAAAATATTTGATTATTTTCTTTTTTATAAATGAATAATATTTGACAAAACTCAATTTTTCAATTAGATAAATTTGGGAATTTTATAATTCAGTAATTTTACAGTGTCGCGAATTTTATTTTTCGGGATTTTTCATTTGTCCCAATTTTTCTATGAAGTTTAGGAAAATAATTTTATTCTCTTGAAACGAAACCACTCAAAATTCTTAAGAAGCTTATATTTTTTTCGAAGTTTTCAAATATCTAACTTTTGTTTATAATTTTTTGAAATCTTTTCAAATTTTGAATTTTTTAAAAACTTCTAACCCTTCTAAATATTTTTCAAAATGATTCGAATTTTTCCTGAAATTTAAAAATAATACCGTAAAATGAAAAAAAAAATCCTTAAAATCTTCAAGATTATTTTTTTTTAAATTTTGGAATTCTGTTAAAATGTTTTAAAATATTTTGATATATACTGTTAAACATTTTCAAGTTGAAGTTTTTAAAAATCTATTTAAACTTTCTAAGAATATTTCGAAAATGTTTTCATCTGATAAAATAAAAAAATTTTGCTTTAAACTCTTCTACATTCTTTTTTGAAATTTTTAGAAATAATTTTTAATGTTTTTAAATATTTTTTAATTTTCTCTTAAAATTAATTTTTCAAACGAAAATCTCATTTTAAATTTTCCCAGGAATCTTCAGAACATTTTTTTATTCTCTTGAAACCTTTCAAAATCCTTAAAAAGATCCTAAATTTTAAAATATCTTCCTTTTGTTTAAAATATTTTGTAATCTTCTTAAGCTTCAAAGTATTTGCGATTTTTTTCAAAACGTTTAAAATTTCCATATATTTATTGAAACGATTCGAATTTTTCTTAAAATTCAAAAAATCCTGCGAAATTAAAAAATTGCCTTAACGTTTTAAATATCAAAATTTTAAAGCAAAATTGAAAAATTCTGCTTTAAAATCTTCTACATTCTTTTTCATGATAAAAAAAAGGGATACCCCAATTCAGACGCTGCTAAATTGGCACAGCGGCTGAATTAGGGTATCCCTATTGAAAATGAAATATCTCTTTATATCTAAATTAATAGTTCCTTTCTCCGGGAATGAAAATAAATAGTATGAAATTATTTTCCATACACAATAAATTTATCACTAAGCAGCCTTCACATATAGAAGTAGGGGACGGTGGGGAGTTGTGGGCCGTGGGGAGACGTGGGCCACCTTAATCTCCGCCATGTTGTGGGTGGTAGGACTGCTTTAACCACTGCCAAAAGACTCTCTTTGTGTGAGCTAACTTTGTGAACTCGACACATAGTCTCAACACGCGTAGTTAGTATTTTGACATTGTTGATTAAAGAATTCATAATAAAAGTTTTTGTACAACTCAAGTGGTTGATATTCGAAGTCCCGTTATACAGCAGATTTCAAAGGCACGTTATTGCAAAATATTCCTTGAGCAATAATTCAATCAAACAATTTCGGTAAAACATTCATTGTGTGTATGGCAATTCGGTCATTTCGTAAATGTCGGCTGTGGGGAGTTGTGGTCCACCATTAGTGAGGAGTCGTGGGCCAAACGTTCTTAATGCGTATTTCAATTTTTTAAGTGAAACTTCTTTTCTCTTGTTCTGAAAAGACTTTTGCATTATCTGCAAGGGCTCAATGCCAAAAATTTTGAATCGGAACAACACAGTTCACTGCAACATGTGCGATCGTGCTGTGCACTTGAAAAGTGCCAACATGAGGACCGGATATTACACTTGCATACATTGTGAATCAGAATAATTTTTTTTTAATCTTTTTGAAAACATTAATTTTTATTTACTGCAACTTTAATAAACATAAACTACTGGAATATGCCATTTTCTTTTATTTTTTGTCATGGCCCACAACTCCCCACCAAAATCACAAATATCGTTTTTTATAAGATTTACGTTATCCTAAATATTTCTGGCGTATTAAGGAATTTTATTAATTGTGGTCTCCAGTTGATGTATTGACAAGTTTACTACAAATACCAGTTCATACATTGACAATTTATCGATGTTCATAGAAGTTATGTCTTGAAAACAAAGCGTGGCCCACAACTCCCCACTCTCCCTTAAATTAATAAAATCTTTGAAGTAAATTGAGAAAAGTAACGATCAGGATTTGTATAAAGTGGTATATATATATATATTATTTTTTTTACCTCAACTCACGTTGCGGGTGGTGCGAAAATCAACGTCAGTTTTTTTATAATTGTACTCGTACTTTATAAGCGGAAGTTCTGACTAAAGCTCTGCAACACATAAATTGTTGGTGCCGACGTTCCTATTTATTCATT
>CAKNXH010045534.1:0-11662 GCA_932178445.1 Andricus quercusramuli
CACTCACCCTCACCCTCACCCTCACCCTCACCCTCACCCTCACTCTCCGTCGGGCCGAGATTCTGCGGGGGGTTCGGGAGGCAGAGCCCCCCACAAGACAAAAAATATCTCCCAAAATGTTTATCTTTCCTGAAAATAACACAATGTTGTCTGCCTCCTCTATCATTTTTTGTAGTTCATCGAAACTTGCAATGTTTCAATTTTCAATTGGCTTCTTTTTTGGCTCTTAACTATTTGGGTGAGAATTCATCTTTCTTGATTAAAAATGATATTTTTTGTTGAAAATTTAATTTTTCAATTCAATCATTCAACTTTCTTCTACAAAAATTCACCTTTTTGGCATGAAAATTAAACAATTCTGTCGAAAATGCAATTCTTTTTGGTTGAAGTTGAATCTTTTTCGTTTGAAAATTCGACTATTAGGTTGAATATTCATCTAATTGGTTAGAAATTAAACTACGTTATCGAAAGGTTTTGTATATTCTAATCCGCTCAACTTCTTAACTTCAAAACTTAACTCTTTAGTTAAAAATTCGTCTTTGTGGTGAAATTTCAACCACTTTGTTGACAATGCAATATATTTCGATTCATACTGAATTTAATATCGTATCTATATATTAATTTTATTAAAAATAATTTATTCTCCTATATTCGTTAGAAGTCTTCTTATTTCTCCTGGTTTCAGATCATTCTGGATCGAGAAATGTATACTTGTCAAAAATTATTTTTATTTAAATGACCGCGAAAAACTGTTAAAACAGGGGAATGTTTTCCGGCGGCAAAAGGCATGACATTTACTTTTGTGAAATTGAAGTATTTAAAATTGATATCTGATCATTTGGAATGTTTCATAAATGATTAAATGAAAGTTGTTTTTTGTGAAAATTCTTTTAAGCCTCAATTTGGAAAATTGAAAATTCCGCACAGTTAAATTTTTCTCGCTTTGATTTGCAGTTTAGTTCTGATAACTTGAAATAAAAATATCTTCATCTCTAACAGTTTGAATTATTTAATTTCAACTACCAGGAATTTTTTCCGGCGATAAAAGTCGCTTTCCTGAAAGGGCTTCAATACTATAAAGGCTTTTACTTTTATGTTATTCCTAGAGGAATTAAATAAGCAAAAAATAAAAATGCAGCAAAATAAAATGCGGAATTTGAGTAATAAATAATAAAAATTAAATATCAAAACATTTTACAGCCGTGATAAAATGCTGAGAAGCATTTAATGGCGCCGTCAGTGAGAAAGCCCTTTAATTGCTTGGAAAAATGATCGCAAACATATTTACGGGTCGATTAATTCGACACAAATAATTATTCCAGTCTCGCGGAATTTCATTTAAGTGCTGGCAATCGACTGATTGATAATAATTAGATATGCGAGAAGCTCATGACTCGCCTCGCCTAATTGCTTAGGTTACCATCAGCGGGAGACTTTTCAAGGGTGGAATCCATGTGTAACCCGCCATAAGAAAGTTTTATTCTCTTCCTGGCGTCAGGGTCTTCAGGGTCAGGCCTAGCCACTCCTGGTTATTTCGCCTCGACCACGTTACAGTATACAATCTTAATTGCGCAAATTAGTCAGTAGCCTGACTAATGGCGCGACTGACGCTCACCGCGCACCGCCATTTGTCGCGCACAGGCAAACTACTTGGAAGAACAGCAAGGAGATGCGTAGGTTCTCGCTGCTTGCTTCTCACGTACAGTACCCCTTTCAGCGATAACTGCGCTCAAATAAGAACGAAATGGACCAAGAGAATGGAAGGAAATGTTCGTTATCCAACTGCTCCTTGATAAGGCTAGAAGAGATTTATAGTAAAAGCTTTAGATGAAATCTCTTTTATATTAATTTAGTAACATTTTGCTGTACTGTTAATTTCTATAATGACTTTCACAACCGGGAAAGCTACATAGAGGAAGGAAGAGGAAGGGTGAATGTCTAGTGTTAGAAGCGTAACAAGTGAGCGTCAGTAAAAATTGACTCCGGCCCGCGGAATCGAACCCTTGGCCGCCGGTTCGAAGCCCGATGCGTTGCCACTACGCTCACCACACAGTCGGTGATGAGTTATATGCGGTCATCTGAACACGTACTACCTCGCAGCTACCTCCCTAAATCAGTATTCGGGGTTAAAGGGGGGGGGGGGAGGAGTTATGTGAGGTGCAGCATGTACCATATTACATCTCCTCTCGTCCTTCCACCCTCATCAATACACTTTTCCACTGCATTCCCTTCCACACGCCTTGCCTTTTTCGTCATCACCCCCTCCTTTAATAAATGACCCTAATTCCCTACCCCTCTCTTCTCTCTTTTGCAAAATACTGTCACAACCTCCTTCCCACCACATCCACTTATTTTCTACAGTTCACACCCATGTCGTCACATCACCCCTTATAGCCTCCCTTCCCTCCATCCTAATATATAACGCAAACACCTGTCAACCCCCTTGTAAAAAGATGCCCACAGTTGTTGGGGGTTCATAGGGAGTCGAAAGCCATTCAAAAAGTCCTGTTTTTCCCCTCGTTTTCAAGAAAATTCATCCTTTTTTTGTTGCTTTTTGTTTTTATAAAATACAAACTGAGTTAGTAGAAGCCAATAAGAAAATCCAATTATTTGTGGTTAAAAGATTTTCTTTCTTCTGGAAAAATATACTATTATATTTTTCTTACAGAATTAATCTCTTTTGGTATAAATTTCTACTACATTCGGTAGAACAAGTGATCATTTTTTGGTTGAGCCTTCAACTGTTTTGTTGAGAATTCGTTCATTTGCGTTGAAAATTCACCTATTCTTGTAGAAAATGTACAATATATAAATCTTTGAGCCAAAAAAAGATTTTCTAACTAAGAATTTATTTTAATTAAAACTCCGTTTTCAATCCTTTGCGTAAGTTTCAGTACAGTGCATACCTATTTCAAACGGTTTTTAAACCTGAGATAAAGTAGTTGAAGTTAGTCAAACAATAAGATTAATTTCGAAGAGTAAATACAAAACATCGAAAAAACATAAATCCGGTAACAATCTTTAAAATTGACTCAAATTTGACTTGAAAATTCCAAATTGACACCGGATTTATGTTCTTTTCAATGTTTTGTGTTTACTTTTCGAAATGAATCTTATTGTTTAATTAATGCAAACTACTTTATCTCAGGTCTGAAAACATTTGAAAAAGGTACACACTGTACTGAAGCGTATGTAAAGTATTGGGCATGGAGTTTTAATTAAAATGAATTCTGAGTTGGAAACTGTTTTTTTTTTGCTTATATTTTATTTTCAGTTCATGTGGACCGTAAGACATAAAAAATCTACTATTTAAAATTCATAAACATTGTCGGTCGAAGTAAGAATTTATTTGTACTCATCGAATCATTACATAATCAAACTATATTTTTGAAAATTTGAATATTTTAGTAGAAAATTCAACTAATTGGTTGAAAATTAGGACGTGGTTACATGTACCAAAATTTCATTACAAATAGCTGGATTTTTTCGGTACAAATAAGGGCAGCTGAAAAAGGGGCTATTTGTATCGAAATTTTGGTACATATAGCTGGATTTTTTTTCGGTACGCGTAAAAACTTCCTAAAAATTAAAATTATAAAGTAAGAGTGCGATTTCTCATCTCGCAAATCATTATTCCCTCAATTATTTTAATTAATATGAATTGGAAAAAATGTTTCATGTTGATCTGAAATACTTTCTTTTCTATTCAATTTTAAATTGAAGAATTCCAACTTTTTGATATTCAGCCATCTTAAAAAATATTACATGAAATGCATCATAATCGCTGAATATTCATGACTCTTTTTCATGGAAATATTGTAGAAAAATGATACTTGTCTGCTTCTGGTATTCAAGTATTTTTTTCAACAAAATAATTTCTTGACGGGTCGCAATGACTGGTTTCTTTTCTTTCTACTTTTAACACATATTTGAGAAAAAATTCCTTTGCGACGCTTAGACTGCGATTTATAGCGAAAAAAAATAGGTCCTCCAATTGGTCAATGGAATGGTTGAAATTACGATACACTGCAGTGCCGGAATTCATATCTCAGAAAAGTATGTTCAGCCAGATGGTCACCGCATGATCGGCCATTTATTTGCTTTTCCTAAATTTCTGATTCTAATAATTCTAAGCATACCTTTGAGTCTAAATATGTTTTAAATACACTAGTATAATGATAAATAGACCATTTTTTATGAGAGTCTTTAGAAAAATCCACTAATCTGATAATGCTGCTAATTGAGCCAATGAGTTGCAAGCTTGTTTGGTTGATAGGTGAGCCATGTTTCCGATATGCAGAAGATATTGATGTTGCTTCGAAGGATATCATGATCCAAATTTGAATATCCATGTAGATTTCAAAAAATAATATTCAGGTCCATGCTGGTTATTCGATTATTATATTTTGTAGACTTTTTTCCTCTTACAAAATCCGAGGAATATTTTGTTCAATCTGTGATTCTGGGATCTCCAAAAGCCGTCAGATATCTTCCTTCTTTCTTCGAGGAGTGTGAATCTTTTGTTTGCATGAATCCTTGCTTAAAAAATTGCCTAGTCTTCGGTTCTCTTTTGTTGAGGGTGAGCTGGATGCCTTACGCTTTGCATTATCACGGGAAGAAGTTGTGTTTATTGGTTGTTCGTCGTTGGTAGTATCACTATCTGACAGCTTACTCACAGGTAGCTTCGATATTGAGTTTAATCCAAATCTGTTTCCGTCGACGAACAGCTGATTATATGATAAGGAGGCCTTAAAACCTTTGCTTTAGCCCTTTTCAAAGAAAGGAAGAAGCGACTTTCTTTCTGCTTTCACTTTTTGAGAAATCATCTGATGATCCGATCCGGGTTCCTTTCAGATTCCCTACATTGGTCAAAAACATTTTCTTGACATTTAATGAACGTAGTTGAATCAGGTTTGAACGGGCATTATTATTTCAACCATTTCCTAACTGCTTCAAATCTTCGAAATAATCCTTATAGTCTGGTAATTCAAGATTAATTTCTATCATGGAGAGAATTATTTCCTTCATATCTTCGTTCCCATCTTCTTCTATTTAAAAGAAGATCCCACTACTTTTTCTGATCTGTCTTTCAAGGAAATCGATTCAGCAGTCTTGACTCGCCATCTCAAACTCTATATATTTGTTTTCTTCTCTTAACGCCTTGTTCTCAATTGTCAACTGATCGACCTTTTCATATAATGAGCCGATCGATTGTTCCGTTGATTCGAATCTCCCCATCAAAGCAGAAGAATGCTCAGCCGACATTTGTGTTGCCACCACTTCAAATAATTCGAATTCGAGTTCCGAGATGTAGCGATATTCAAGATCAAAGTTTCCAAGAAAAAAGGAACTCACAATGATTTACGAAAACTATTGCGAGCAAAATGACACGCATTCTCACTGACTGGCTGCATAGCAGCACCCCTATCGATCCGCGTACAGTTGATTAATTGCTTGTCTTCTTTGCATAAATTTAATAAACAAATGCATTATCCGAGTATTTTCCTATGGTTTTTATTGATCTATTCTATAGGGCAACAATCTATGTTCAGCTTACTAATAACACACCAGAGATCCATTCAAAGTATATATTTAGTATGAAACACTCGTGGAAACACTACAAGTATAAAGCACTCGTGCACACTCGTGATTCATTGTCGCAAATAATGATCAGAGATTTATCGGAAAAACGCTCAAAGCCAATCAATTCACCCTTCTTAGACGCTCGATACCAACCACTACGAAGTGGCGCTACTACGTCCTCGAGATGATCCTCGTTATAATTCTTCTGTGGTAGCTGCATTTGTTTTGGTTCTGATCCGCTCTTCCTTGTTCTTTTGTATATTTTGCAGGTCTTTCCTTTCTTCGATGAGTGATTTTTCGAGCGTTCGTCCAACTTTTTTAGTTGTTTTGTTTTCCTTGTCGTCAGTGACTGGATCTTCTTCTGATTCGTAGTCAGAGTGTTTCCTCAATTTGTGTCGAGTCAGCTAAGCTGTTGCTGTATACCTCCGACCTTGTCTAGCTCTCAAATCTGTTATGCCATAAGTGCCACCCGGCAGGATCTTAGTAATAATCAGAGATCGTCTGATGCGTTTCTGAAACTTCTGCGGATCTCCCGTTTGCGTTGGAGCTGTTTCCATGAAAACGAGGTCTCCTATTTCATACGTTACACCTTGTAACCTGTTGCGATAATTCCTCTTTTTATATTTCTCCTGTTCCTTGATTATTCTCTCCCGAGTTTGCGCCTGTAGTTCTATTGGATGGTTGTATCGGGTTTCATTATCGATCGTCAATTCTAGTAGAACACCTTCATCATGACGTGGGATGTAGTCGTAAGCCCATTCAAAGGAACTACTTCCAGTTGTCTTGTTGAACGATTCGTTTAGATTACGCTGAGTTTTCTTCAGATGATTATCCCAGTTTCTATCTTCTGGATCGTTCAAGCTAGCGATCATAACTGGAATCAACGTTTTATTAACGCGCTCCAATTGTCCATTAGCTTCTGGGTTCGTTAGATTATCGATCAACACCAAGAAATATTTGTTGCCCCGAGTTGTCATCACCAGCGGCCCTTTATGATCCATGTGGATGTGGAAACAGGTCGATGACCTGGAGGAATCGGATGCAGAGTACCGGGCTGCTTGCCAGTCTTAGCTTTCGTCACTACACATTGAATACACGCTTTTACATGTTGACGAACATATCGTCCCATCCCAGGAAAAAAATAAAATTGGCGCATCTTTTCTACCGTTTGGTCTAAACCGAAATGACGTTGCAAATAATGAAATGTAAAAATCGTTGTGATAATCAATTAATGCACTATCGGTAAATGTGCGTCCCACTAATACACAAAATACTTGGTAGCCATCTGGAACTATTCACATTGGAATGCCATTCACTTGTACACCTTGTATGAACTTTGGCATTGCACTTTTTACAAATTATTTCGCCAGGGTCTTCCGGGCATTTTCTGGAAAGATTAAGATGTTAAAATAGTGATTTAGATTTTTCATTTGATATATTATTACGATGCTTTAACTATTTTCCATTTATACATATATCAGCTATGTAAATGAATGTTGCGTTTCAAATAAAGTGAGATGATTATAAAATCAAATTAAAAATTCCAAGAATTTCATTCGAAAACATTTTTTCAAGTCTTAATTTTCAATGATACAAAATATTCACTTCAAAAAAATTGTAATTTCGATAATTTTTTGATAATGCATATAAATTACTAATAATATATTTAGTGTGTGAGTTAATACTTTTAAGGAAAATATTTTTCCCAATCTCTTTACAAAATATTAGATATCATATGTAAGAGATTAATTTGAAAAATCTTAAGTGAACATTTATGATCATTTCTTAGGTGGCCACATTTTTCTCAGAGAAGCCGCTTGGACGATAGTTTGTCAGAAAAATCTATGCGGTTCCGTAGCTCACTTGGCTAAGGTGTGGGCTAGATTCAGGTTTTAGGACAGGTTTAAGGTAGTTACGTAGGGTTCCATTCCTCAGCGGGGGCGATTTTTCAAAGCGTTTGAGCGTGCGATCATATGTGTGAGACTCTGTACATGCAATTGTGTAAGAATAATAGAAAATTAAGTGCAGTAATCATATATAAAATAATTTTTTCCTTTTGAAATTGATCGACATTGTACACTGATAGAAATAAACAGGTGGTACAACAATATTTATGATTAGATGAACCCTATTTTATTGCTGGTATAGATACAGACATACAGGATGTCTGTTTTGGCCATTCGATTCTTGTTGCTTATGAAGGTAGACGCGTAGGCGCGAGCGAGATGCGCCTGTTGTAAACAAAACAAACCGAGTCGGGTAAATCATTCATACAAAGGATATCGCTAAACGTAAACGTTTTGAAGATAGTTGACTCAGGTAAATGTTTATAGAATTACATATTTCATATAATAGCAACACATATATTGCAGTTTTGTACCACAAATATGAATAAGTTGTATTTACCATATTTCAGCAAGGGCATTTCATACTCTTTTTGATTGAATTACACGTATTAAATTATAAATATACTCGGAATTTGTTGGCCTACGATCGTATGGTTGAATCAGCCTCACCATTTCTATCAGTGTACATCATTTTTGTTGTTTGATTTATGAATCGTGTACAGAATGCGTGCAGTGTATATATAATACATATATGCGTTACAACGTAAGATCTTCAAATTTACTCTTTACAGAAAAGAGGCTTACTACATGAAATAGTAACTCTTCTTGTCGCTGAGTGGACGGTTACCAAGTGGTGCAGTGTATCCTACTATTTGAAATTGTTCATTTTACTCTTTTAAAGAGTCAGTTTGAGTGACCCAAACACAAAAAAGTAATTTCACCAAAATTCATTGACGAAAAGCTGCGTTTCAATTCAAAATAGTTAGAACTACTGGTTTAGAGAATTCTTCAAACGATCCAATTTTTCCCGTGCCACGAGAGGGAAAACATAATACAACATAACATAAAACAATGCTGGTCTTCCCTTGTCATCAGGTAGAAATAGTGATGATCGACCGCCCACGTCAGATACGAACATAATGAAGATGATGTCAAGTCGCATGCGAACATTAATGAGAAATGCAGAACCAAGAAATAAGTTTTATGCTAATATAATCAATAAAAAGATTCATTATGGAAACGATCTAACCCTCAAAACTATTGAAATCTTGTATTTATTTTCGCACGAGGAAAAGAGACGCGCTCTAGCGACGGGGTTTCCTTATCTGTGAACTTTATTTTGTGAAAAAAAGCAGAAATATATAAATTTTAATAACAGGTACCGTTCTGCTTATCTTGACATATTTGTTCAGTTAATTGAACATTCTTCATACAAAACTTCACGTATTCAGTTCCCATTTACGCATTATTTCATCGCACTGATACAAATTGTATTTCTTTTAAGATGGTTGTCAAAAAAGTCGGTATAAAATATTTTTTCAATTCTACTGGTCAGTGTCTTAGATTCTCACAAATATTGAAACACCATACCTAGTTGGTAGCCTCATTCTTTCATTCATTTTCAATAAGATCGAATGTTTCCATATAAAATCAGATAAAAAAATCGCTTAGAATATTTTAATAGCATAACATTTTAATTTAATGTTCACCTAGGAACGATACCTAGAGAATATGTTCTCAGGACTGAAGGCGTACCAAAGAACAGAGGATATTCGAAGTCAATTCATCGAATAATAACAGGCATGCGAGCGATTCCACGTGCTTCGAACTACATGCGTATTCCATCATATGCGCTGTAGCAATCTCAGTATTATGGGGTCTCTGGGCCTCCTGGTATTCCAGACTTTCAGGTCCGTCAGGTGAGCCAAGACGCCTGGAGCGCCGCTGATCACTTCAACCTCTGACCCCATCAATCATCACCAAATCATACACCACTTATTCACGGTGTACACGCAACCGGCACACGTCCGCGTTATACGAAACTGGCATGTGTATTGGGTATTCCTTTTCCCTTATTTATTTATATCTTCCCTTTCCTCAAAACATTGAAACTGTCGATTTTAACATCAAATTACGAAAAATTTTGTCAAGACTGATCATGAATCTTAAAATTCAGGAGAAAAAAACAATTCGCCACTCAGAAAATTTTCTTATTATAGATAAATGAGTTTGAACAAAAAGTAATTTAGACTCTGTTTGGTTAACACCCACAGCCAGAAATTAACTGCGGTGGTACAGGATGTAGCGGTTGCTCTTTTAATGAATCGTCAATGATTACACCGATTGGCGTGGAAGATTGATCATCTAGATTCTAGGAGTTCGATGAACGACAGGTGAATCTGTCCCGACCTCGGCGTAATCACAGCTGACCTCGGAGTTCGTCCTTCCTCTTCGTATATTCATGTCGGCATCTTTTTCTTTACCTTCTCTCCCTCGATTTGTTAGTCCATTTTTTTGTATCGCTATTAAAGCTTGAAATATACAGAGAAGTGAATAAGAAGATAAGAAAACAAAATTGCCAATTTTTTTTCTTTGAATTTCTATGTCATTTTTAAATTAACTTATAAATGTTCTCTCTTCCTCAAAAATAAGTATAATGACTTTGAACCTTCGATGCACCCCCTCCCTATCTTCTACTCTCTCCCTCGCTGAAATCGCCATATATTTTCCCTATTACCAATTTGGCCCCGATCGGGCTGCCATGATCTGGCCCGGATAGGGCTAATTTCATGGCCTGAGTCGTGCCTCACCGGATTGCCCGTTTTGCAACGCCACCTACTGCATGTTACGGGAAACAGAGAGTGGCGTTGTGGTACTATTGTTCACTTTATTATAAACTTCATTATAAACAAAATTCAAGTGCAGGAAATTAAGTTTAATCTATTGGCAGATATATTTCTCAATTTTCACGAAGGTACGTAAGAATATTAAATGTTTTTCTGATACACAACCTCATTTTACCTTCATACACCTGATTTTAATTATTTCAAAAGTTCACCACATAAGAAGAAATCAGATGAAATATATCAATCTTCTGTATGGAAAATTTTAATTATAAAAGCTGTTTGTATCAGCCGAAAAAAAGTCTTTATTTCATTTACTTCGAACATTTTAATTTTTGAAGTGTCATTGACAATTGAATGTTCATAGAGTAACTGAAAAGTCAATGTTAACCCTCCTTTTAAAGCAAAAAGTTCAAAATTATGTCGTATTTGTCAAGAAACCATATCAGTTGGATAATTTCATTCGTTCACCATTTATATGATTTAATAAAAAGGAATGCGACTGCACCGGAAGAGTGGCCAGAATTTAACATTCAAAAAGTTGGTCATGCAGGTTAGTTAAAAAAAATATATTTACTGCGCCTTTTTTCTGGTTCACAATTTCTATTTTACAGGAAATTTAAAATCAAAGATGTAGAAAATAAAATGAAATATTGTAATACTTATCAGTGTGTCTACTCTGCCTGGGAAACCTGGAATTTCCAGGGAATTTGTATATAATTGGAAAATCCTAAAATGTCAGGGAATTTTTTCGAGAGCGTGCTATTTTGTTGAAAATTCATTTTTTTTTGTTTGAAATTAATTTTCTTAACTGAAAATTTGACTGTTTTATTTTTGGTTGAGAATTGATCGTTTTTAGTTGAAAATTCAAGTATCTGCTAGAAAATTGAAGTGTCTGGTTGAAAATTCTTTCTTTTTGGTTGAAAATTAATCTTTTTGTTTGAAAATTCATCTTTTTGCTTGAAAATTTAACAATTTGTTTCCAATTTTCTCTCTCTCTCTTGACTGAAAAATATTTTTATTAGAACAATCAACTCATGCTGAAAATTCTTTTTTTGGTTAAATTCGACTGTTTCTGATTTCAAATTAAAATATTTTTAGGTTGAAACATCAACTACTACATTTTTCTTTCACGATTCATCTTCCTGCAATAAAAAACGGAATAAGACTAATTCTACATTTGCAAAAATAGTTTTATATTGCTGTATTTAACTATTTTGTTGAAATTTCATTTTTTTTTTGTTTGAAATTATTTTTTTAACTGCAACTTTACCTATTCTATTTTTGGTTGAAAATTGATAGTTTTCAGTTGAACATTCAAGTATCTGGTTGAAAATTTATATATTTTGTTGAAAATTCTTTTCTGGTTTAATTCAACTGTTTTTGATT
>CAKNXH010045544.1:0-10587 GCA_932178445.1 Andricus quercusramuli
TTTATAGTTTCCCAATACTTTTTTTTACAAACTTCATAATGATTTTTAAAACTTCAGAATGATATCTGACTTCACAAAATTTTAAAATGTCATTCGCTTCGACGTATATTAGTGATTGACTCCGATTATTCTTTAAGATGTTTGTTTCTAATGAAGGCCCACAGATGAGGCCGGAACGTCAATAAAAAGGAATTTTGACTGGATTTATTTTTTTTATTTTTTCTAAATGGATCGTAAGACCGAAACAAAAATATGAAAACTTTGTTTTCCCTCATATTTTCTTAATATAAAAAAACGATCGAAGAAAGCTTGATTTGATGATTTCTTTAGAAATCTTGAGGTTTATTTACCAAAATAACTACCAATGGTGAGTCGACGATCAGGATACACCGGAACGTGCACCAGGTCGCTTAGCACGTATTTCTACAAGAAAAAGGAGAGCATTGAAGTAGATTATATGGCATTGAAAAAATCGTACACTTTAATGCCTATAAATCCAAACAAATTCCGTTTTTGTCCAAATGCGCTTCATGGCATTAGACAGTTTTCGTTCGAATCATTTTGAATCACACAAAAAAATTATGGCATTGAAGTGGCTTCTTTGTGATGCCGTTGATTTAATGCCATTAAATGCACTTGAATTACCGTATCAGTGTAATGCCATGCAATGCCTTCAGCGATCGAAGGCATAGAATGGAACCAATGCCGTTCAATGCTGTTGAATTCCAAATAAGTCAAATGCCATTTAATGCTTTTTTCGACGGGATATATTGAATACAGTCAATGCATTCGAATGCCGTTAAATCAACATTCGTACAAAAACGGAATTTGTGTTGATTTATATGCATTGAAGTGTACAATTTTCTCAATGCCATATAATCCACTTTAATGCTCTCCTTTTTACAGGGCCCGGATCGTCGACTCGCCTCTGTTAAGTATTTTGGATGTTGATACAATTTGAATTTTAAAACAGTTCTCGTAGAATACATAATGGGAAATAAGTGCGCTGTTTTTGGGTGCAATTCTGGTTACGCGAATTGCTCCGAAAAAGTTCAAGTTTACACCGTACCAAATGACAAGAAAATAATAAAGATCTGGCAAAGAGCTATTTTATTGAAAACAATTTATTGACGTTGTTATAAAAAAATTTGAAAATAATTTAAAGCGTTACAATAGTTTTTAAAGATCGCAATCTTTTTTCTGCACTTTGAAAATAATTTAATAAAAAGTGTTGTACTATTGTATTGTATTTTTTTTAATCACAAGTTATTGGTAACATGAATTTTTACTTAATATTCATAAGACAATTTATTGAAGTTATGAGGGATCTCGCAAATTAAGGGAAGGGCAAGGAATTGGAGCGTCGAGAAACGAGGTGAAGTCAGTAAAGTAACTTCGGGTTATTGAGAAAAAAATAACTGGTTTATTGTACCAAACTTACAGGGTGGAGACTCCTGACAGCCCCTTCTCTTTTGGAAAACCCGAGCCGGGCGGTGAAGCCGAGAACGGATGTGCGAGGGCGTAGAATTCGGGCGATGAAGCCAAGATCCTAGAGAGTAGCTGTCGGTGTTGTCTCGGAAGTGATGCCATTGAGGATCAGGTAGCGTCGTTGGTGAGAAACTCACGGAGAATTTAAGGGGTTACCGGGTTGCGGTGCAGGTAGCACAAGACTGACGCTCCAGGGTCAGGATTTGGGTATTAGAACCAGGAAGTGATACTCTCCCCACTCCTGGTCCTAGACCCACAGGGCCGTACAGTTGTGGGGTTCTTGTAACTTTGTTACAACCTTCCCCCCTCTGTTTGGAACGAGGTTTAGTGTTTTATTAATTCTTCTGTCTTTCTTAGTTCTTCATTAAATATACACAAGAATTCTTCTTCCGTTAAGTCCAGTTGTATGAACGAATCATCTTCCCCATTGGTTTCCTTTCTCTCGTTTTCTGTGTTATGTGTTGTCTTCCTTCCTTCTATTTGTTCAAGTTCCTCCTTGTTGAATGAAATTTTTATTATGGTTTTAAATTCTTCCTTTGTTTCGACCCAACCTCCCTTTATGTATTTAGTTCTGGTTGAGTCCGGTACTGCGTGATGATTCTTCATTCTATTCGGTGTCTCATCACAGTACGTGTCATGGAAAATATAAAGTTCCACCGGAACCATCCTCTCGCAGTGCCGACACTTCCATACCTTGATGTCTTCCATCTTTTTCTTTCTGTAACATAATTCACAAAATCCTACCTCTCAAACAAAATTTTAATAACAAAAACAAAAAAAAATAGAAAATAAAATAAAAACAAAAATAAAAATCCTATTCTAACTGAATGGAATGTCCAATATCCTGATCTTAATCATTCTATCAATTCTCAAATTAATCTTCCATTTTAATCTTTTCTATCCGGAGATTCGTATCTTCTTCTGCTATTTTGTTCTCTTTGGTTCTTCTTTCTGAAAAGTAACTTATCTCTAAATTCTACTTTATTTTAATCAAAATTCTATCTTGGCCTCTTATAGCCGTATTTACTTTATTTTATATATGTACCATTCAGTTAAATTTATGTGATAGTAATTAATATATTTCGATTTCAAATTGCAAGTGTAAAATAAAAATCTATTTTAATTTTTGTCTGTTGTGTTGGTTTCGAGTAAATTTTTCTGTGGTGTATGTGATTAAGTAGTAATATTTTGTTGATAACTTTAACTTTATCACTTCTAAAAATCAATTATTTTTTTTATTCCTCCATTCATCTTCCTGTTTCTTCATTCTTCCCTCAAAGTCTTTAATTCTTTCTTTCATTTCCATCTTTCTTTTCTTCTCCTGTTCTTCTTTCCTCCACTTCATCATTTCTGTCCAGTCTTCGTGCGTCAAGAGTCCGTATTTCAGTCGTTCGGTGTCTACAATTCTCTTTATCCTGTCGTTATGTTTTTTCTGTTCGTGTCTTGCCCTTGCATTTTCTATTTCTCTTCCTTCTTCTCTATCTCCTCTTGCTATTTTTCTCAATTCCTCATTTCTAATCTTTTCGATTTCTTCTTTCATTTTCCTTTCTATCTCCTCTTTTTTCCTTCTCTCCTCTTCCCTCCTGTCTTCTGGAGTATTGTTGAGTGACGGTTGGCCCAGCTCCCACCACTGTCTACAACGGTGATTTATTAAATTCTCCCTTCCCAACAATTCTTCTAAACAATCACGGCATTTGACTGTTAGTCTTCTGTCCATTTTCTGAAAATAAATGTTTTTCTGTTTTGTCTGGTTTTTTGGATGTATGTGTTTGTGTCATTCTTTGTCGTTATCAGTGGTGTAAATCAAATCATTCACATGCATGCCATTCAAAAGAAAATTAGAATCAAAATCTATTTCTTAATATTGAATTTTTTCATATCTTTAACGTTCCAATTACCTAATGACTTACCATTCTTTGTCTTTATTTCGTAAATTGTTGGTGAAATCTTTGCTTCAATGAAAAATGGTCCTTCAACATTTTTATTCAATTTTTTCGCTATTCCTTCCCCCTTATTTCATAATGTTTTATCGCTTTCTAGAATTGGTTCACCAATTTCGAAACTTATCGGTCTACGTCTGAGATTGTAATATCTAGATTGTGTTTCGTTCGCAGTATCTAAATTTTTAACTACTTCTTCTCTGATTATTTTTAATTTTTGCATTTTATCAGCCCATTTTTCGGACTCTTGAAATTCAATTTCGCTTTTACTATCTAAATCTTTAGTCAATGCTTGAATTGGTTGGAGTTCTCTACCTAAATTCAAGGAAGCTGGTGTAAACCCTGTTGAAGAATGTTTACTCGTATTTAACGCAAATTGCAAATCATCTAAATTTTCATCCCATAATTTATGATCTTTTTCCAAGTATGCTTTTATTGCCGTTTTAATTGATCTGTTACATCTCTCAGTTGGGTTAGCTTGCGCATGATATTTAGGAGTTTTTGAATGCCTAATTCCGAAAGTTTTATTTAAATTAATTATCGATTTATTTATGTATTCTTGGCCGTTATCTGTAAACAAAATTCTAGGTGTTCCCCATTTTGAAATTATATGCTTATGGAATTCTTTTTCAATTGTCGATGCTAATTTATTTTTAACTGGAATTATTTCCACCCATTTTGTAAACATATCAACGAAAACTAGAATATATTGATTTCTTGACTTTGTCATTGGTAGCGGACCCATCATATCAGATGCTACCACTGTCCACGGTTCTTCAATTATTCTTTTTCCCATTAAACCCATCTGATTATTTACTTTCGGTTTGATTCTTTGGCAAATCTCACATTCTTTTACGTATTTTAATGTTTCAGAGTACATTCCGGGCCAAAAATAATTTTCGGAAATTTTTGCATAAGTTTTTTACATCCCTAAATGACCTGCTTGTTTATTGTCATGATTCTCAATTAAAACTTGTTCTCGTAATTCTTTTGGAATCATTAATTTCCACGGGTTGCTATCTAAATTTAAGCTTGATATCAAAGGGTCGGGTCTATAAAAATATAATTGACTATCACGTATTCTCCAGTTTGGATTTTCTTCTGGTTTATTTTTAACTTCTATCATTTTATTTTTATGCCAATTATCTTCAATTTCTTAAAAATCTTTTTCCTTGGTTTCTACTATACTGGCTAAGATACTTGAAAATTTTATTTCATTTTCATTCGACCTTGATAACGCATCTGGGACATGGTTTAAACTTCCCTTTCTGTACATTATTTCATAATCATACTCTAACAACTCTAAAGCCCATCGTGCTAATCTACCTGTTGGATTTTTTAAGTTATGAAGCCATTTCAAGACAATGTGATCTGTGATGACTTTGAACGAATAACCCTCTAGATACGGTATAAATTTCCTTATTGCCCAGACTACTGCTAAACACTCTTTTTTCCGAAGCAGAGTATTTACGTTCTGCCCCATTAAGACCTCTACTTGCAAATGCTATTACAAAATTTTCACCGTTAATATTTTGTGTCAATACGGTTCCTAAACCTGTATCGCTAGCATCGGTTTCGAGTTGAAATGGACTTCCAAAATCAGGGTAAGCAAGAATTGGTGCTGTCTTTAGTAGATGTTTAATTGTCGTAAATGCCCGTTCCTGCTTTTCAGTCCATTCCCACTTTACTTCCTTTTTTAATAGTTTTTGCAGAGGTTCTATTATTTCTGCAAATTTCGGAATAAATTTTCTGTACCATGAAGCCATTCCTATCAATCTCTGAATTTGTTTAACTGTCTTTGGTATTGGGAAATTTAAAACAGGTTCAATTTTATCTTCATCTACTTGTAAGCCTTTTTCATTAACTTTAAATCCTAAATATTTTATTTTGGAACAACCAAATTCACATTTGGGCAATCCAATTGTTAAACCCGCATTTTTAATTTTATCTCATACAATTTCCAAATACTTTGAATGTTCTTCAAAATTTTTTGAAACTTTAATTATGTCATCGAGATAACAAAATACATGTGGTTTTAATTCCGGTGTTATTATTTTGTCCATCAGGCGCTGGAATGTAGCAGGAGCATTTGTTAATCCAAATGGCATTCTCTTAAACTGATTCATTCCTTTGCCCGGAACAATAACAGCTGTAATTGGTTTTGATTCTTCGTCCAGCGGTATCTGGTGATATGCTGACCGAAGATCAATTTTGGGCATGTATTTTGCCGACCGCAATGTGTCTAAAATTTCTGATATTATAGGAATTGGGTACAAATCCTTCTTGGTTATTTTATTTACTTTTCTAAAATCTAAACAAAATCTATATTTCCCGTTAGGCTTTTTTATCATTACAATAGGGTTCGACCAGTCACTAATAGAAGGTTCTATAATTTTCTCTTCTAGAAGTCTATCTACTTCTTCATGCATAAATTCTCTTATTTTTGGTGATACATAATAATATTTTTGTTTAATTGGCTCATGTCCCTGAACATCTATTTTATGGCTAGTTGAATGTGTCGGTTTTAATTCTGTTCCCTGATCTATTTTTTTTCTTCTAATCAAGTTTTCTAATCGCACTTGCTGTGCTTCATTTAATTCTACTATTCCTTCAGAAATTTCCTCGCAAAATTCTAAATTTTTCTTCCTTTCTACTTTTACGCGTGTAATATTGTTATTCATTACTGCATTATTTTTAAAATTAAACAAATTACTTTTTCTAATTGTGAATAATTTTTCTACTATCGAATCATTTTTTTCCTCAGTTTTATCGATAACTGTTTTCAATTCCGAATCCTTTTTCTCTTTATTAAATTCTAATGGGCCTTTAAATTCCTTTTCTAATTTGCTATCTTTATTTCTCGTATCTAAAGCCGTATTTATTTTACTCCCTGTCTTTATTTTCTGCCTATCCTTGTTTGTTATCTTGCCTACTCTCTCTTTAATTTTACTAGCCTGCTTATCTAATATATCGACGCCCACACTGACTCGTGCCAGTGTTGCGTCGCTCGCATTGCAGGGTTTAGGGTGTGGGGCTGCATGCCCCCGTACACTCTCTACCGGCTGGGGTGCTGGCGGGATCGAGTCTCGTGCATCACCTGTAAGGAGGGCTTGGGGTGGGGTTTATGGCGACACGGGAGAAGAGACTTCGCACGGTAGCAAATCTGTCTCTTTCTTCCGCACATGGTTTCTCAGGCTAATCTTAGTTCCGAACTTTAATTTAATTTCCTTATTATCTCTATTTTTATTTTCCTCTGTTTCGTTTATTACCGGTTCCTGCATTTTACTAACATTTGATTGTATCGCATACTTAATATTTGGTAATTCTGGTAACCACTAAATCTTATCCTCGTAATCCATTTTCAAGCCCAATCTTTCTATTATATCGGTTCCTATTATTCCTATCGATCTTAATTTTGGTACCAGTCTAAATGATAAGTATTTTTCCGTATGACCTATTTTGATTAGGATTAAAACTTGTCCTATAATTTTTAATGTTTGGCCATTTGCGACCATTAGTGTGTCATTTTTCGGTTTTTTAATTTCATAATCTAAGTCTTTTATTGTTTTTATAAATTTTTCACCTATGTATGAGTGAGTATAACCGCGCTGAAAACACCAGTTCCCGTTAGATCACTGAAGTTAAGCAGTGTTGGGCGCGGTTAGTACTTGGATGGGTGACCGTTCGGGGAATACTGCGTGTTGTTGACCCGTCGTGGGTGTGGTGGACCCACACGGTAGTATTTATCCACCTAGAAACACTACCCGAATCGGGTAGTGAGGCAATGAACTTTCGAGTTCGAAATGCTAATCAATTTTTTTTTATGTATGAGTGAGTTGCACCGGTGTCAACTAACACTTTGAATTCATGATCTTTGAAATCTATCATAATGTGAAATCTTGTTTCGTCCGAGTCGTTTGTGTCTGTGTCAAGTAATTCTGACGGTATCTGATTTCGTTGGTTATTATCCGTCTTTGATAACCACCACTTGCGTTTCCCTTGTCTATATTATACCAACAATCACGTCGAAAGTGGCCTACTTTCCCGCAATTGAAGCATGTAATGGGTTCTCGTGATCTATAGTTTGAATTTTGATTTACTGAATTTGGATCTATGAAATCCTGTCGACTTGGATTCATTTCACCTTTATTATTATCCCTACTATTTTCAAAATTTGAATTTTTTGTATTTTTATTTTGTCCTTCATTATCTTTTTTGTCTTCTGATTTATTATTATTCTCTTCCGCGTTATATGAAAGCGCTGGTAATTGCGGAGACTTATTTGTTTGTTGTGTCTGTGTGTTTCCTAACAGCTGATTAATCGCATTTAATAATTGTCCAGCTGGGTTCTGATTTCTGAAGCTATTATAATTATTATTATATCGCGATTTTTTTTGGAATCCTGGATTATTTTGATAATTATTATTAGTTTTAAATCTTGGATTAAAAAATCTGGGATTTCCATTTGGAAATCTAGGTTGGAATTGTGGTTTGTTTTGTTGGTTTGGATAACTCGGTCTAAATTGTTTTTGACGATTTTGTTCATAATTTTGTTTTTGATCTTTATTTTGATTATCGTTTTTGTATTTATTTTGATTTTCTTCATTTCCTGTATTTTTTGTGTTCTTATCATTTTTAATATCCTCTTTGTCTAAAATACTTAGTTGTTGACCTCTAATTTTAGACTTTGCCAATTCTGTTTCCCATTCTCGTCCTAAAATTTCTAATTCTCAAAAATTTGAAAAAGCATTTCTAGCAATATAAAGTTTATACTCAATTCTCAAATTTTCATATGCTTTTCTTAATTGCCATTCTAGGCTTGGTCGTGGCATTAATTTTTCGAATAATTGTTTAATTTCCGTTATAAAAGTATGAATATCTTGTTCTTTTTTCTGATTGCAAAATTTTATTTTATTCTTAATTATTTCTGTATATCGTTCGTTTAAGTATGCATTTTTAAAATCTTCAATAAAATGGTCTAAATTTTGCCAATTATCCCTATTCACCTGAAACCAACTTAAAGCATCTTCTTCAAAAATAGCATCTAAGTTTTCTAAAATATCTGTTTCACTAATTTTATACCCTCGTTTAAATCTGAGTAAACTATTCAAAAAATAATTTGGACTGTTTTCTGTATTATTCTTAAATTTTATGGGCCAGATAGACATTATTTGGAATGGCGTTTGAATCATTCCAAATGGAAAAAGGGTTGCTTGAATTTCATTTGCATTATTTTCATTCATTTCCTCTCTTCCCCTATCGCTCTCTCTAATTCTATCCATTCTACTTTGCCTGTCTGTTTCAAATTGAGGCAAGTTTGATCATCTTGCAATTGATTGCCTTTGCACCGGTCTTGGTAACGAGTATCTGTCCCCTTGACCGCTGTTTCTATTATTTGTTATCCTTTTACTTGTACCTGCTAATGCGTGTCTTTGCTCATTAAAATTGAATTCTGTTTCTTCAAAACGAACGGTATTATTACGTATTTCATTTTGAATATTTAAATTTTGCGTTGAATTTAGAATTCGATCCATTTTATCATTTAAGTTTTTAATCTCTTCCGAAAGTTCTTTTATTTTAATTTTATCGCTTTTATTTTCTTCAAAATTGATTAATTCTTCTGCACCATTCCAAAATACAATGTTATTTTCTACAAATGAATCAATTTCAAAAGTTTGATTATTTATTTTTTCCTTTTCGTTCGCGGCTTGTTCTTGCTTTCTCAGCTCTTTCTCTATCTATCCTCTCTCTTTCTTCGCTGATTATTTCATTTATTTCTTTTCTAAGTATTTCATCTCTTTCTAGACTACTCAACTCAAACCGCCTTCTATCTCTTTCTAACTTTTCGATTCTTTTCTCTTTGTTTCTATTTCGCTATCTATTCTATTTCTTTCTAACTCCTGACTTTCAAACGTGCTACTGTTCTCATTCTCTATTGTCCAATTACCTAACGTATTCTCGGTATTGGGAGACAGTAAACCAAATGCTTGTATTTGCTGGGTATCGCTGTTATGTCGGTGGGTTTGGCGTACTTTCTGTGTGCGTTTGTGTTTGTCTTTGCGTTCTTGGGATTGCACCTGTGTTTTGATTTGGTTGTACCGTCCCCCAAGCTAATTCTCCTCTAACCGTTACTGATTCAAAATTTAGGTTTCTTGCTAAATTTTCTGTTCTGTCGTTGTTTTCGACCGATTGACTCTCAATATTTTCATTTTCTAAACTATTCGCACTTGCTTGTGCATTATTTTCTTCAATAATAATTTCTGGTATTCTATCGTTTTCCCTATTATCTCTAACCTCTTCTACCGGGTTTGCCATTTTCGGAATAATTTTTATTTTTCCCGATCTCAATTGCATTCGATTTTTCTTTCTTATCTATTTGGCCTAGCTCAGGGGTTTCTATGGCTGATTAAAAACTGGCACGTTCACTCAGGTGAGCGTCTCGGTTTTTACTACTGCGGGGTTGCGCGTGGCCTAATCACATAGCGGAAGTATCCACTGAGGGCGGGTATGCTTGGGGTTGTTTGGCTTACGTCACTCGAACGGGGAGTCTCGTTTGAGCAGCCGAGCTGTAAGGACGTGTTTGTTGTTGCTCCGTCCTGTGCCGTGAGTTTGGAGTGTTTGACTTGCGCTAAAAATTATACCCAGTGCTGTGATGCCGTGATGTTACTGTTGTTTTTAGTTTTGTGATTCTAAACTTGGGGCGGCTATTTATATGGGTCAGGCATATTCACTTGGAAAGTGCTCCTAGGTTTTCTGAACTCTTTACGCCTGCTCGTATGCTGAGGTAATAAATCCTTCGCACCCGCAACTTAATATGGCGACCTTTGCACAGATGCAGAGCTTGATGTCGAGCCTAGAAGAAAAGCTCAAAGCGGAAATTCATTCAGTAGAAAAAAACATACTAGAAAGCACCTCAGCGATCTTGCAGAGATGTGAAGCCAAAGTTGATGCAGTCGAAAAGGAAAATGCCGAGCTCAAGTTGGAGATCGCAAGGCAGGCTCAACGGCTTGAAAAGCTTGCAAGAAGAAACAACTTGATACCACCCGCGCTAGATGAAAAAATACGGAATCTACTCGGTACCAAATTGGATATAGCACTGAATAGGGAGTCGATTGATGGAGTTCGCCGCCTTGGTCAATTCAGCTGTGGAAAAATGAGA
>CAKNXH010045545.1:0-11263 GCA_932178445.1 Andricus quercusramuli
TGTTTCTACGTAAGAATCAACTCGATTCGTTAATTATTAACAGAAAAACGACAAGTTGATTATTGCGTTTTGAATTGATTTTTTCCCTCGATCAACGCGTTCAGTGAGTCTCCCCACTCTACCGCCTACTGGGCCGAGACGGGCCGAGCGCACAGGCAGTTCTGCAATCCGGTGCCTCAATTACGCATTTTGAGCAGCAAGTTGCCTTTATATTTAATACGTTATAATTATTAAACGAGAATTGCACATTACAAATGCATAATTAACTAGATTCCGAAATGTCATTTTTGTGATATCCAAATTTTAAAGTTAAAAAAATTGAATTAAGAAAAATACGGACTTGTCGAGAATATTAGAATGGAACTTTTTTCTACGTGAAGTTTTCCTTCCCGATGTATATTTTTAATAAAAAAAAATAGAAAAAGTGGGAAATTTTTTTTCCGAAATTCAATTATTTTTCGAAACATAAATCGTATTTACCCAGACAAATATGATTGAAAATGTTTGAAATTTGGTATACACATGCATTGTACCTAGCGATGCCTACAAGATTAAGACAAAAGTCAAAACGCTATAGAATCTCTATCTCTATTTTAAGAGAAAATGGCTATAAACAATAATACATTCTTTAAACAATTTATTCAAACGTCTCATTATCAATGTAAATTAATATTTTTTGTAATAGAAATTCACAGAGTGAAAAATAACTAGAAATGTCCAATTATATTGTTTTACAGTAACAGAACAAAAAATATACATTCAATTTTATTTAAAAAATCATAGAACGATCAGCACCTTCCGAAACAGTTTAAGACACTGAGTCCTTTTCATAGTGAAAATTTCAAAACAAAGACACTAGACGGTTTGTTTACATTCCTTATTACAAAATGAAGAAGAAAAGAAAGCAAAGGATGGAACAACTTGTCAAGAAATATAAAGCAGTCGATTTTCTATCAATTGGTGAAGGGTCACAATTTTCAATGTTTAATTATTGAAAAGGCGAGTCCTTTCTAGGAGAGTGTACATGCAATAGTGAGGAACGAATGTCTCAATGGGAGTTGTTTCAACTTTAATGTTCACTCGATACTTTTCTTCGCCAAAGCTAAAAAACGTGCTTACCGTCAGGACTCCATTTGCAATTAATTATTATTGAAAAATTGGCAGTTTTGACTTTTTTCTTTATCTTGTAGGCATTGCTAGGGTTCAATTCACGTGTATACTAAATATTAAACAGTTTTAATCATATTTGTCTGAGTAAAGACGATTTATGTTTTAAAAAATAATTGAATTTGGGAAAAAATTGTTCCAACTTTTTCAATTTTATTATTAAAAATATACATCGGGCGGAAATCTTTATATAGAAAAAATTTCCATTCTAATATTCTCTACAAGTCCATATTTTTCTTAATTCAATTTTTTGAACTTTAAAATTTGGATAACACAAGGCGCTTGAACAATCTTTTTTCACGTTTTCGAGCGCTCGCCCGGTTCTTGCATCCTAGCATTCAATTTTGAATTTTTATGAGATTATTTTCAAAAACTTATTTAATTTTTTTTTTGTAGCTAAATTAGATGGAGCTACTTCTCGGAGAATGGACACTGAAGAGCCTCTGTCTGACACAGATTTTTTGGATCCAGCGAAATGGCCATCACCTTTGACCTGTGACTTCATCGATTTGATGCTGCACGATCTGCCTAAGCAAGATGTAGATTCTTTAAATTTATCGGCTTCAAAACGTATTTATGCGAAGCAAGTGAGGTATGCCACAAAAACCACGTTTATTAGGAGACTGAGCAATGGCGAATTCAAGCAACGAAAATGGCTTTTGTACTCCGAATCTCGCGGACGTGTTTTTTGTTTACCGTGTAAACTGTTTGGTCATTCGGAATCAGTGTTCGCCACTCCGGTCGGCTTTAATGATTGGAAAAATGAAACTAAGTTGTTAGATATACACGAAAACAGTTATGAGCATCGCGAAAATAATAAAACTTATGTTCAGAGATGTAGTTTGTTAGGTGGGATAGATCATGACTTGAAGAAACAGTGCGCCGAAGAATTTGAGTACTGGCATAAAGTTCTAAGACGGGTACTGAGCGTTATAAAATTTCTGGGAACTCGCGGTCTGTCATTCAGAGGAAGCAATGAATCGATCAAGTCAGAGCACAACGGGAATTATTTAGGTTTGTTAGAGCTTATTGCCGAATACGATCCTTTCCTCAAAAAGCACCTCGAAAATTCTTGTTCAAAAGGCAGCGGCAGTGTGTCTTATCTTTCGAAAAGAATCTGTAATGAACTTATCCAATCGATTTATTCTTATGCTCTCGAAAAAATCGTCTCTGAAATAAGGTTGAGTAAATATTATGGAATCAGCGTAGATTCTACTCCTGACGTGTCGCATATTGACCAGCTTACTTTTATCGTGAGATACGTTCTGGAGAATGGGGAGCCCGTCGAGAGATTTTTGAAATTTATCCCTTTAGCAAGTCATTGTGCGGATGAAATGGAAAGCGTTGTATTAAGAACCTTGAAAGATTTGGGCATTGATATTAGTGACTGCCGAAGTCAATCGTACGACAACGCAAGAAACATGTCAGGACAGTATGCTGGCTTGCAAGCGAAAATACAACAGCACAATCCATTAGCCGTATATGTTCCATGCTCAAATCATTCGCTCAATCTTGTAGGTCAATGTGCGGCAGATTGTTGTCTTGGTGCCACTAAATTTTTTATGTTTGTTCAAAAAGTATATACATTTTTGAGCGCTTCAACTGGGAGGTGGGCAAGGGTTAAAGAAAAAGTAAAAGCGTGCGGCAAGAACCCGCTTCCTAAGGAATTATCAGACACTCGATGGTCAGCTAGGGCGGATGCATGTCAGGCGCTCTTTTATTCTTTTCACTGCTTTGCGGAAGCCATTCTAGATATTGCCGAAGATCCGACTCAAAAACTCAGCGTGAGAGCTGAGGCCGATGGACTGTATCAGCAATTTTTTGAACTAGAAACCGGCATCATGACATGTTTCTGGAATGATGTCCTACAGCGCTTTGACAAAGTCAATCAACTTTTGCAAAGCGTTGAATCGAAGATTCGTGACGTCGTCGATGCATATAAAGGTTTGCAAAAGTATATTGAGGGTCTGCGTGAACGCTTCAATTTTTACGAAGCTCAGGGAATCGAGTTAACTTCTTGTGAGGAGTATAGGAACGAAAATCGAAGGTGCAAAAAACGAAAACTTCGACCAGATGAATGTGGTAATGACACAACGTATAGTGGAAAGAATGATATGAGAGTGAACACGTTTATCGTCATAATTGATACTTTAAGTACAGAGCTGTCACGGAGATGCACCAGCTACATTGAAATTGACGATCGCTTTCGGTTTATCGATCAGTTGTTATCCTTTTCCAATGACGAAATCAGAATCAAGTCTGAAAATTTGCGTAAAATTTACTCCTCTGACTTAGGAAGAGAATTAGGTGAGGAATGTGTGCATTTCAAAGGCATCCTTGAGGTTATGAACGTACCTATTGAAGAAATATCCGCAGTACATTCCCTGCGCATCATTCGACAGAAAAATCTTGGTGTAATCTGCCCGAATGTCGACGTTGCACTTCGAATTTATTTGAGCCTTATATCCACAAATGCAAGTGGAGAACGCTCCTTTTCTGTACTCAAACGTATAAAAAATTACTTAAGAAACTCGTTATGTAACGATCTTCTTTCTCCTCTGGCCTTTTTCGCAGGTAATGCGCAACTTTTGGATTCGATTAACTTCGATATAATTGTAAAACGATTTGCGCAAGAGAAAGCAAGAAAACGGGTGTAATCCGTATAATTGATTAACCATATTTTTGGATGAGTATATTTATAAGAATCTTTGTATATCTTTGATACAAAATGTGGATGTGAAATGTGAATTTTTGTAACAAAATGTGCTTATATGTAAATATATATCTAATGTCAAAACAAACATTTATGCGTGTGATTTATCATGAACTCTGAAAATAATAACATATACCATTTTTATGATTTCTTGATTCATTTCGTGTTTAAAATGATAAAAAAATTGAAAAAGGATGGGGTAGGGGGGGGGGGGGGCGTTGTAAAATAATTGCCTAGGGGCGCAAATTTCCTAAGACCGGCCCTGCCTTTAGGCAACTAAAGAGATTACAGCTTGTCGACGGTCTGACTCTCCTAGCTCACCGTACGGAGTCCAGTCCAGAATAGGAATCGTTCCTATACTCGCAACAGTAAAGAATGATCGGCCAAAAATAATTCACAAGGACACAGAGCGGCGGCTGTTGACGGGTCGATGTAGTCACTTTTCATCTTATAAACTTACATTTATTTATATATTATACATACATATATTCAATAAGTTTCAAACATCAAATTATGAACATTAATTTGCTGAAACAGAAAAAGTCTAGTTAGATGAAAAACTTAGTTGCCGAGAATTGAACCCGGGTTTCCAAGACAGCAATAAGTTCCCCTCTGCAATCTGGTATTCTGGATGCTAAAGTAAGAGGCACTAAACGTCCTTATGGTATCATGCAAACAAGCTTCGGTTCGGTGCTGTCCGAACGTTATTGAGTGCAGGGCATCCAGGAATTATTACTGGACTGCTGCTGACACGATATATAGATTTCCATGATTGATTCTAGAAAATATAATAATTTAGGCTTTTTATTCTTTTTTGAGAAAACGCACTTTTTAGGAGAGACTTTTTTTTTATTTGTGCGAAGGTTCAAGCACTTGAATTGTAAGTGGTAACGTGTGAAGTGTATATGTTAGGCTCAAAGACCGAAAACGGCGTTGTAGCTGTTTTGAAAACGGCCAAAGACCGAAATAAACGACCAGAACTAGTTTCGGTCGTTTTCGGAGCGACCAGAACGCGTTCTGGCATTCTTGAAAATGCCAGAACGCGTTCTGTCCCTTCTCAAACGACCAAAAACCGTTCTGACTGGTAGTTTTTAAAAGGGCTGACTCAAAACTGTTCTTTGGAGTAATCGAACTGTACACGACGCATAGTAGAAAACAAGACTTCTTTGGGACAAAAATCCGCCAACTTCTCAAATCTCGATCGAACAAAGTATTTTTTTTCAATACTAAGAAAGGATGGTACTTTGATGGATTTATTATTTAACATAAAAAATGCAATTGTTTATATTTGTACTATCTACAAACACCCGCCCCCTTTGAAACGTTAGAGTAACAATATAAAATGACCCTTCCCCCACATCAGAATTGAGTTTGAATTCCAAATAAATTCAAATGAATTGCAAATATATTTGTACCTTTTGGTATTTCAAAACATTCTACATTGATAACCATTTTTTTTTCTAAAACATGATACTGTGATGGCAAAAGTAAACAATCTTTACTCCGTAAACAAGAACTGTTGATTATTGAAATAATATTCACTTAAAAAATCAGTTTTCCAGTAGCCAACATATACGTTTGTTTATAAAAATTGGTTTAATAATAATTAACTGTTCTTGACCTATGGAAAAATATGATAGCAAAAAATAATTGGCAATACATTTTTAGTTAGTTCCACTAAAAATTTGGGCCTCTTTGTGGAATAATAGCGAAAAATTGAAATTGTTCATGAATATTGTTTGTGTAACTAAAAATTGTTGATTTGAAAAAAATGGCAGCAAGGATTCATTAGCAAGACATTTTCGGGTAATAATGCAAACAAGAAATTTAGCCTATTCATTGTGACATAAGAAAACTGTGTATTTGTTTATAAAAATTGTTTAAATAATTTTCAAGCAGCAGCAACTAGTCTTCACTTATCGTAATTGGAAATTAAATTTTTATTTGAAAAAAAGATCTACTTCTTTTCACTCCGCTGGGATTCGAACGCCAGGTCAACTGATTGCCGGTCAGGTGCTCTAAACCACTAAGCTACTGGAGAGATCGGAAGAAGAATCCTCTTTTCGAATACGCTTTATTTAAAGGTGTTATTCTCTTATATTTTATTTAAAAATTGTGAATTTCAAGCAGCTAATCATTGCAAAAGACTTTTGTCCACAAAAGGTGATCAACGTAAAACCAATGTAATATGTGGACTAGAGTGGCTGGAAAACACTTTTTTTCTCTAGAGGGCGACGATTCCCCCCATTTTGTTCCAAATAATTGTTCCAAATTAAATAATTAAATAATTGAGAATTAATTAAGCAATGTTAACAAGTATTCCACTTGACCAATATAAATAATTTTAGGTGAAAAAAAGACGAGAATCCAGTGCCCAAAAGGTCGTTTTTATGGAGAATCGATATTTTTGGTTTTAAGGGTAGTTTTCAGGGACTCGTCAGGGTGTGTTAGGGGCCATTCAATTATTACGTAAGGGTCCCGAGGGGGAGGGGGAGGTGATAAAAATCTCTACATGATCTTACGTCGGGGTGAGGGGGAGTTAAAACCATTCTTACGTAATATCTTACTAAGTCAATTATTGTTTCAATTCGAACGATCACAGTAGCTACTACTACTTCTAAAGACCAATATAATTTTTTCAAAAAACAAAAATCTTTTGTATAAGTCAAATAACGTCTTTTAGCTTTTCTAATGATATGTAACTATTCAACGCTATTAAGAAAAATTCTAAGTTAAATATTATGTAAGAAAGGGTGGGGGGTTCAATAAATCTTATGTATCCTCAAGTGGGCGGGGGGGGGCAAAAATTGTCAAAATCGCCCTTACGTAATTAATGAATGGCCCCTTAGGGGTGTCAAACCCATATATCCGATACATGAAATTTTTCGCTGAGTAATTCTCTAGAAGCCTCTTTACTTTCCCTACACATTTTTTCACACGCTAAAAAATTATTTCAAAAACTGATAAAAGTGATTTTTCCCCATGCATTTTACATGGGAAACTTCAAGTCATAGCCAGCAGCAGTTCAAATAAAAGAAACATAAAAACAAAAATTAGGCATTTTCTTTTTTCAGATTCAAAACAAAATTTAACTGTAAAGGGCAGTTTCGAGTCCGCCCTTTTGAAAAGTCACAATCAGAACGGGTGTAGGGTGTTTGGAAAAGGACAGAACCATCTACGGTATGTGTAATTCTAAATGTCATTCAAATATTTCATGGAAAAACAAATATAAGTATTACTTTTACCTCTTTTCGAGGGCCCTTTTGAAAACTACCAATCAAAACGGGTTTTGGTCGCTTGAAAATGGACAGAACGCGTTTTGGTCGTTTTTTCGGTCTTTGGCCGTTTTCGGTCTTTGAGCCTAACATATACAATAATTTAAAAGTATCAAAAGATAAGGTTCTGTGCAGGAGATATACAAATTTTTAATGATAAGTGTGTAGTTTTACAATCCTTCCCGTGTCTTTTGCATCTATTCCTGAAATTTGGTAATCATTAAACAATTTGCGTACTGAATATGGAACTCTTTAATCTCATTTTTCTCCGTGTTCAACTTGCGCTCCTTCACTCAATTTTGGGAACATCGAAGGCCGTTTGTAGAAAAAAGTAGCAGAATTTCATTTTTATTTTAACAACTACACGTGCTATAAGTTTTTTTAAATGAGAAAACGAAGATGCGCAATGAAATTTCATATTGAAATATATGTTTGAAAAATTAAATTTTGAAAATTTGTTGACAAGCTCTCAGGGTCAAACAAACGATGCGCTTGACTTCTTCATATAACCGGTTATTGCACACAGCCCCTGAGTTTTGCAAACATGCAAATTTTGTGTCTGGTATTTTCGGAGGAAATTGAACGAAACATATTTTTGATATCTTGCATGTTTGTATAATCTGCCCGTTTATACAGAGAGCTTATATATTGTCACTTAATGACTTAATGTACAAAAGGTACTTACTACTCCTCGGAGCACCTCGGAGTAAGTTTGCCGAAAATTGTACCATTACATTGATTCGGCGTGAATATTGCAAACCCTTTTTCTGCACATTTACTTGCTGTTTAGTTTTATTTTATTTCAAATCTGCATGTCATGATATTATCCACACACAACAACCTCCAACCATCCAACCTTTTTGGGAATTCACCCACTCCTTTGGGTAGGGGCCCCTGGTTTTCGTATACGGTGTGTTCGCCCCTGAAGCCCTGAATGAATCAATGTTGGCCATAGTGGGCGTTTCATTACTACACTGAGAAACCCTTGTTTGTATTTCTTGTTAAAAATCACACTAGATTTTACTATCTGAACTTTGCAATGAGGGGCAAAAAGCAAATTTTAATAATATTCACTAACCTTAATAGTAACCCGTAGCTACTTAAAGAATTATAAAATATATTGGAATAAAAGTTAAAACTATTGCATTTATTGTAAAAGACATTTGAAGTATTTATTAACCTCTGTAGTAAAACTGCAAGTCTGCACTACTGCCATTTACTAATTTTGATAGGAGAAAATAGTAAATTTGTTGGATTAATATCTGTAGAAGATAACAGTATTTACAAAGTACTGTAGTAAATGATGCGCAGGGACCGTGCGCACCGAATTACTAACTGGTTAGCAAAATATGCTACAGTGGGAATAGTAAAAAAAATAAACACGTGTTGCTAACTTTTACACAAGCCTACCTACACACATATTCTACATTTAAGGCATAATTCACATTTATTTAAATTAAGAATTGACAACATTAGAAATTACATATATGTATATATTCTTAAAAGATAGAATTATATTATAAAGCTGAAACAGAAAAATCGGGTTAGAAGAAAACGAAGCTGGCGGGAATCGAACACGCGTCTCCGGGACAGCAATCGGGCGATGATCCATCTACCTATAAGACATTTTGAGACTCAGAATGAAAACTTCCATATGACCTAAATGACAGAAAGTTTATTGGTTCTAATTCATTTAATCCTGAATTGATTAATATTGATGATATTTTACACAACAAAATTTTTAATGTAATTAAAATAAGTAAATTTTTTTTTTTAATTACTTTTTTTTGCGGATTTTGAATTGAAACATAAATTAAATGTAATTTTCACTACCTAAAATGTTTTGATGTTTTGATACATAACCACGAGCCAATACGTTCGAAAACAAAGCATGAAAATCCGTTGGTCGGCGATCGACACACGTCGGATGCACTTGGCTGCGCTCGGTCCAAGGCTCGATACCGTCTGCTAAATCAGTTAGTAATATTTGGGACCAATTTTAATAATTGGTATTAACCTTTGTTACAAAAAGTAGAAACTGTCCATAATACACATCGTGTTCCTACAGACAATAGTAATTTCTTTTACATATTTAGTATATCATGTTATTTAAAATACTTATTACTTTTATTCTTTTTGTACAATTTATTAATTTCTCTACTAATTTTTCCTACATCGGATTTTACTACAGAAAATAGTAAGACTTGCTATTACCAAATAGGAAATCTTCTTATAAAAATAGTATAACTTATTATTTATGTATTAAAATGTCGAAATTTAAGCATTTCCCTGGCGGACCGGCCGAACGCAAACATTACGCTACAGCGTAACGGTAAAGTAATGGTAAAGTAATGGTAAAGTAATATGGCATTATAATTGATAAAAGAAACAAAATTAATATTTAAACTGTTGCAATTATAATAAAACGTTGAAATTTACGTCGAATGGCCATGCCGTAATTGCAACAAGTTGCTTTTGCAGCGTTAAAAAATAAAAAAACATAGTGATTGTCATTGCAGTCGGGCCCCTGCATATTGGCAACCCGTTAACGGGGCTTCAAGTGGGTTGCCAGTTTGCAGGGGTCTGACTTGAATGACAGCCACTTTGTTTTTTTATTTTTTAACGATGAGAAAGCAAGTTGTTGCAATGACGGCATGAACATTTAACGTAGATTTTAACGCTTTATTATAATTGCAACAGTTTACATATTAATTTTTTTTCTTTTATCAATTATAATGCCATATTTGCACAATTAAAAAAAAAAATCAAGAAAAATTCCAATTCATTTAAAACATGTAACTATTCTATTTGTTTCTTTATTTTGGTTTAAAATTAATTTTCTTGCAAGAGGAGTGCGCGTGAAACGGATTTTAAACATCTTTTGTGAGCGTTAAACATCTTTTGTGAGAGTTTCTTCCAACCTTTTTTCTCATAAACCGTTTTCTATCTAGGTAAACGGTTTCAGCAAATTAAGCCGTCTTCGCTCACAAAAGATGTTTAGAATCCATCTCACGTGCACTCCACTTGTAAGAAAATTAATTTTAAACTAATAAAGAAACAAATAGAATAGTTACATGTTTTAAATTAATTTGAATTTTTCCTGATTTTTTTTAATTGTGTGAAATGATAAAAATTGCCTCAAAAACTTCCAGATTCTTTTATGACAAGTTTCAGATGAGGTGGGAGATTCGATTTCGAGCGAAAACGGCTTAATTTGCTAAAAAGTTTACTTAGATTAGTTAGTTTACTTGGATAGAAAACGGTTTATGAGAAAAAAGGTTGGAAGAAATTCGCGCACAATCAATTTCGGTTTGAATTTTAGGATAATCGAACAAGCTGCGATGGGGCAATGGTCTAGGTTCCAGACTGTTAATCCCTGAATATGCATAAATATTATGAAAACAATAGTAAAGAGTTTTAAAAAATATTTTAAGAATATAACAATTATTTTTGGGTGGAGTTCCGAAAAGCGCTTATCTCCGATTAATTTGAAACTCCGTATACCTATGTATTTTGACGTGCTGCTCACAAATATGATAGTGAAAATACCCGCAAACTTGATTTTCAAGGTCAAAACCCCAAAAAACTATAAAAATTTAATGTTTTTCCGTTTATTTAAGGAAATAATGAAAATTTACAAAAAGCTTCAAATAAAAGTTTTAGATCTTTTGAAAATACATATTTTATGTTCAATATGTTTTTACCCTACGACTGACCGTTTTAGATAAAAGAAGGGAAATGTCGGTACGAAGTGTAGAATTGCTTAGGTCACACACGGCACCCATTCCAAAGTGTCACGGGGGGCGGGAAGGCACCCCTATGACTGGCCACAGAAATAAATTATATTACACACGATCCCCTTTCCAACGTCTCATGGGGGGCGGGAAAACACCCCTGTGACTGGTCACAGGAATAATTTAGGTCACACACGACCCCCTTTCCAAACGTGTCATAGGGGGGGGCGGGAAGGCACCCTTATGACTTGCCACAGAAATAATTTAGGTCACACACGACCCCCTTTCCAACGTGTCATGGGGGGCGGGAAGGCACCCCTATGACTGGCCACAGAAATAACTTAGGTCACACACGAACCCCTTTCCAACGTGTC
>CAKNXH010045547.1:0-11355 GCA_932178445.1 Andricus quercusramuli
TATTTATTGTCACTGTGAGTCGGGTCGAATGATCTTACTTGCTCAATTTGCGAAGGTCTATTAAAATTAATTCAGCAAAAGAAATACATAATTCCTGATATATTTTTTCTAGTAGAATTCGATGGCGCAATCGGATTCATCGTAATATTTTTCTATAAAGCGTTAAGTGTCCAAAAACCGAACTTTTCTGTAGTTTTTCGCTTCTGACGCTTTCTGGATAATTTTTATGATGAAACTGATTGTGCCATTGTATTCTACGTTGGGTTTCCCTTGCAATTGGAAGACGTAAAAATCTGGAATGTCTGCACTGCATGTGAGCCGGGCTCATCGTTTTTATTTGCTGAATTTTTGAAGGGCTGCCAAAAATTATTTTCAAAAAATTAATACACGTTTTCGTTGTATTTTTTTACGTAGAATACGATGGTGTGATTGGTTTCATCGTAGGAATTATGTAGAAAGAGCTAGAGGCAAAAAACGCGGTTTTTAGTGGTTTTTATTTTTTTTTGAGGTCGTTCCACCACTTTTAAAAATCTGAAAAAAATCACAGGAATTTTTGAGCCAAAAATACATAACATAATTTTCTTTTAGCGAGGAGTCGGTCTTTGTTTCCGATATAAAAATTTTTGAAGTTTTCAAACGGCTGTAAAAATTTGAATTTTGCGCCAAAAAATTGTTCGGCTTCACAGGTTTATAGGGCTTGAAAAACCCTACAATTTGCTTTTTTTCTATTTTTCCTAGCTCAAAAATTGACCGAGATATTGCAAAAAAACTCGCCAGCACTCTATGGTGTCCCATGTTGCCCCATGGGGATCTAGGGGTCTGAAAATCTAGGAAAAGGGGTTTCTATACATGCCGAATATGAGGATGTATTTAGTTATAGAGGTTCCCTACAAGGCAGATTTGACTATCTTATCCGGCTAGACCCTTTAAATCACTCAGACAAACAACATCACTTAAACATGTTCTCTAATCTAACTGAAATATTTTTAGAAATTTCCATTATTTATGGAAATGAATCGAAAGAACCATGATCTTATACGTTTTTCATGTTTTTCTATGAAAATAAAATTTGCGCCAATTTTTACTGTCATACTCGTAATCAGCGCATCAAAATACATTAGTATACGCAGTTTCGAAAAAATCGGAAGTCCGAAGCTTTTGGAACTACATCCTTTACTTCATTTAGAAATTCACTAATATAACTTACCTTAATTATTACTTAAGTCTACTTCAGAGCTTTTTTGCCACAGAAGAAAAGCATGATGTATGTTTCATGTAGAACTGGTAATAGCGAAACTGCATAATATACGTTCCACAAAGCTTTACATAATTACGTAAATGTATATAGAGTTCAATACCACTGTTTCATTGGAAAGGTCAATTGAAATTATATTAGCCAAATCTTACGACATATGGACAGTACTTTAAAGTTTAATAAATTTGAACAAAACAATGTACTATTGAAAATATTGTATATGCTTCAGATACTCAACTCTAAATTTAATGTTATTCTGCACTTTATTTTCCCTTATGTACCTTAATGGCAAAGATCTGCATATTTTACATTTTTATTATCCTAGGAATTTGATATCCAAGGAGAGATATCTATTTATATTTTTAGTTGTGCCGTGAGCTGTGCTGCTAGAGCTTATATCAGACTTACTTTTACAAAAGTTTTCTAATTATTGCGTATAATATTTTTGAAAAAGTACATGAAAAATGCGCCCAATAAAAGAATCTGGACGATATGTTCGTAACGATTCTTCATATATTCTATAAAAAAACTAAGAAATCTGAAGGGGAAAAAATTTAATCCTGTGAAAATGAAATTATTTCCATTAAGTTTGCCAGAAGAAGAAAATCTAACGAGGAGAAATACGTACTAAATAACTTGAATAAAAATTTCATTAATGAGACTTGGAGTATGTCCTAAATATTTTTGTAATTTAGTGTGAAATAATACACAGTATAGGTATTCTGCCCTACAACGGGAATACATGGATAGGCGAAATTTGGTTCGAAAAATGAGTTTTTTGTGTCCATGGAATCGTGAGAGTAAGCTGCGTCTGACTAACATAAATAAAATTCTGTTTCTTAATTATTTATAATAAAAAAGGAACTGATCGAACAATCATGTCGTTAAGGACAGCTCTAAAGATCTTATACAGCGTGATCAGAAAATTTATTTGCCTGTAGTTCTCAGGGTTGGACAAGACGTCTTTCTTCGGTAGAAGTACAGTGCGTCCCAACACCAGCCACTGCCGAATGGGCGTCTCTAATTTCAAATATAAGGTGAAGATGCGGGCCAGATGTTATTTTCCTTCAATTCCAATATTGGTATCTTATAAGCCTCTCTCCAAAAAGTCTCCACCTCGTCGGGCTTGTGTCAGATAACAGTTGTATTTTTTCAACAATATGCTGCTTGATTATAAGCAGCTTTGACTTGTTCAGCGTGTGATTATAGGTCCTCAGTTTGTGGGCGAAATTTCTGACCCTTTCCGTAAACGCCCTAACAGATGTTATGTAGTAAATCAAACACTGAACATGGGACGCATTCTGTCTTACTCATCCAATCTTCTGGTTCTATTCATGCAAGTGCCTTTTAGTATTTTGATCCATCTTCGGTTTCAGCCTTCGATTCAAATCAACCAATGATCTTGCCACACCATAAACTGAACAATTGATGGTCCAGATGTCGGATTCCTCCGATATATCCTCACGATGGGCGGCATCCATTTAAGCCAGATCTTGGTGCTCAAGAGGAATCTAGATGTTAATGTTCCCCCTTGTCCTGAACTTGCTATCATCTCTCAGGGGGTGCCTGCTTTTCGCGGTTGGTCTTAATGTTGCTTCCTTCTCTTAGTCTGCAGCTTTTTTATGGAGCGGTTGGGGGAGCGCTCGTCGTTCATATCCAGTTTTTGAGAGGTAGGCAGTTTGATTTCTCAAAAACGTCTGCGAAACATGCTGAAGTTCTCGTTGTTTCTGGCACCACAGAGTGTGTTGTGAGTGTATGTTTATGATGCTGCGAGAGCTTTGGCTGATTCAAATCGAGGGCTGAAGCCGACGACGGATCAAAGTATCAAAACTTCCATAACCATAACTTCTGGTAGAACGTTCACGGAAAGGGTTCGAAAGTTCGCCCAACAACTGAGGACCTATAATCACACACTGAACAAGTCAAAGCTGTTGATAATCTATTAGCTTATTGTTGAAATAATACAAGTATTATCTGTCACAACGAGGAGGATACAGAAGAGGGAGAAATGGATCAGGGAGAATCAATAGTTTCTTGCTGATGCATCGCGCCTCTTCAGCGATCACCTTGTTTCTGTCAAAAATCCACCCAAGTCCAAATAGGTGGAGAATTTTTGGAGAGAGGTTTACAAGATCTCGAAAACACAAGAGTTAAAAGAAGATACTGATAATATCATCCGCCCCAAGAAGTTTTGCGACAACTATTAAACATGTGAGGAGGAATGTCTATCAAACACTGCAGAAGAGGTGAAAAAAGCACTTAGGGGCACGAAGATCTTTTCAGTTGTAGGACCAGATGGTATCAAGAACTTCTGGTGGAAGAAGTTTACTTCTGAATACCAACATGTGGCCTGCATATTCACCTCATAATTAAAGTAGGAAACGCCCATTGCGCAGTGGCTGGTGTTGGGGCGCAATTTACTCCTACAGAAAAAAGGCAATTTGTCCAACCCAGAGAATTACAGGCCAATAACTTGTTCGAACATACTATATAAGAGCTTTACAACTGTCCTAAACAACAGGATTGTTCGAAGAATTGAGCCTGTGTGGAGAGAGATGTACGAACAACGTGGTGGCTCGAAAAAAGGTCTAGCAGGCTGCCGAGAGAACCAGCTAAATGACGTGTGCGACTACAAATACGCAGCAGTCCACTTTCGCTGCCTGTCGATGAACTGGATTGACTACGCAAAAGCTTTCGATTTAACCTCTCTCCTTTGAGAAACTAGATTCACTATATCTTCTGGAAATTAACGTACGACAATATCATCTGCTTCAAGGAGTTTTGCGACAACCTCATGAAATCTGAGGAGGAATGTCCACCAGTCACTGCCGAAGAGGTGAAAAAAGCAGTAAGAGGCACGAAAAACTTTTCCGCCGCTGGACCAGATTGTATCAAAAACTTTAAGTGGAAGAAGTTTATTTTTATACACCAGCATTTGGCCCGCATATTCACCTCATATTTAAAGTCGGAGACGCTTATTCCGCAGTGGCTGGTGTTAGGACACACTATACTCCTGCTGAAAAAAGGCAATTTGTCCAACTCAGAGAATTACAGGCTTGTGAGACGTGGCCATGGGTGTGATTTACCGCGGTTCTACTGGGGGCTATTGACATTTTTCAGATGGCGGTTGCTCCTGGTGGGTCCCTGCGGTGGCTGTTTAACTCTTTTTTTAAATTATATATATATAGCTCTACTATATGATAGATATAGTAAAGACATCATGTATATATATATATTGACAAAGCTACCGAAAGCGTCCTCGGGTTGTGGATAGAGGGTCCCTGTACCAAGGGTTCCTGCTGAATATGGTTACAATAATGAATAAGCAGTCGCGGACAATTGTCCAGGGATGGTCCCGAAGGAATAACCCCTAAGCGAAGGCGTCACCACCGTGCCGAAAGCTGAATGACACCTGGGTGAGGTGTCTCAAACGGTGACCTGAAATACCGGGCGACCTCTCAGAGTATCAGCCTTGTCCTTGCACGCAGGGCTCTACAAGGATGGACGAACCCTTTCCCTAGCTGCTCGTGGGAACAACAATGACAACACCAAACATAGTTGTAGCAAGTGCGCTTCAAAACAATCGAACGCGCTGGGCTCCCGGAAATGGGTCGGGTAACAATGCCGACTACCTTAGAGTTGGGGGAGCCAATTAAGACGGAGTCAGTGCGATGGACCGGCCGAAACTCAATACTTTTGGGTGGAAGAATCAACTCAATGACGACCTATTAGAGTGCAACGATAGCAGTATTACCCCCGAGCGAGAAGTTTACATGGCACGACTGCAAGTCCTATGGTGCGAGGAACACCCACAGCTCTCGCACTTTTCGCGTCAACGTCTGCGAAACCATGCCGAACAACTTCTAAAAAGGGGCTATGTAAGCGGAGCGCCTACTCTACCGCAGCCAGAACAAGCCAGCAACAGAGAAAGAGTGGCGACACTGAGACCAATCGCGAACAGGCATCCAATAGACGTTTCTCCCAAGCCCAAAGATCTGACTGAACTGGATGATGATCTTCGTGGAGATTTTTCCGAAGAATCCGACCTCTGGACTATCAATTGTGGTGTGTTCAATGCAGTGAGAACTTTGGCAGATGCAAACCGTAAAACAAAATCAACGGTTGATCATAAGACCAAAAGACGAATGGATCAACTCAGCACAAGGATAGGCTGGGCAAGACAGTATGCGTCCCGCATTCAGTGTGTGATTGACTACATAACATCCGGCAGGACTTTCACTGCCAAGGTTCGATAGTTCGCACGCAAACTGCTGATCCGTCATCACACAATCGACAAGTCAAAGCTACTGACCATCAGGCAGCATATTGTTGACAGAATACGAGTACTATCTAACGCTAAGAGAAGTCTAGAGCGGAGGGAGAGGTGGGTCAGAGAAAATCAACAGTTTTTGTCTGACCCATCTCGACTCTTCCAAGGCCCTGCAGTTACTGTCGACCATTCGCCCAAACCAGAGGAGGTCAAAGCATTTTGGAGAGAAGTCTACGAGGTCCAACATCAACTTCAAGAAGACTCAAAGAACATAAATAGCTTCAAGGAGCTGTGCAATGCCCTCATAACGGCTGAGGAGGAATGCCCACCTATCACTACCGAGGAGGTGAAAAACGTATTAAGAGGCATGAAGAACTATGCCGCTCCCGGTTCAGGTGGTATCAAGACCTTCTGGTGGAAGAAGTTTTCTTCAACCCACCAGCATCTGGCGAGAATTTTCACCTTATATCTAAAGTCGGAAGAGCCTATACCGGAGTGGTTGGTGGAAGGGTGCACAGTGCTCCTGCCGAAGACGGGCAACTTAGCTGACTCTAAGAATTACACGCCAATAACTTGTGTGAATGTACTGTATAAGATCTTTACAGCTATCCTAAATGATAGGATTGTTCAGACCATTGAACCTGTGTCGCGAGAGATTTATGAACAACGCGGCTCAAAGAAAGGCGTAGCAGGATGTCGGGAGAACCGGCTCATTGATAGATGTGTTTGTAAAGACGCAGCATCCTATCAACGATTCCTATCGATGGCCTGGATTGATTACCGGAAAGCTTTCGATTCAAACTCCTATAAACTTATCATCTGTCTGTCGGAAAGCTTAAAGGTTCATCCACACATCGTGAGGTGCATAGAGAGATTAATGCCGCTTTGGAAAACCAGATTTACTATCTCATCTGGAAAATATCGTGTGATCACTAACAGTTAACAGTGTCACCTTTCAGAGAAGTGTGTTTCAATGCGATTCCATGAGCCCTCTTCTCTTTTGCCTCACATTATTGTCACTGTCTCTCGCACTTCGCCATTCCGAAGGGTACCTCTGTGGCAAACCTGGAGATCGAAAGCATAAGGTCACTCATGTATCTTTCATGGAAGATCTTTCATGGAAGATTTTGTTGACACGCAGGGATGCTTTTCAGGCTATTAACAAGTGAAACCTTGGCACCTCCAAGAGCGCCAATGATCAGGACGATTAGCTTAACAGAATATTCCGGGTATAACCGTCGCAACTCCCTCATAAGGTCTTTATACCTTTCTTTCTTTTCTTTCTCCTTCGCTGTGACGTTTTTGTCCGCTGGTGCCGAAAATTCGATAACGAACATGTTTCGTTTCTCGAAATCAAGAAGAACCATGTCAGGCCTCGAGTGCGCAACAGAAACAATTGTCGAGAATATGAAGTTCCAATATATGCGGCACTTCTCATTCTCGACAATTGACTCTATTTCTCTAGGGGCGTTCAGCGGAGAGGTATTTGGGCTAATGCCGTAAGAGTGACAGAGATGGTAATAAAGCACTCTCAGTGCCGCATTGTGCCTTTGGATGTAGGTTGTTCCCGCATAAGCTGGACAACTAGAAAGTATGTGTCCTAGATGCTCGGGGTGTTCATGACACGCTCTGCAGCTATCATCGGGAATATCTTGGCTCAAAATGTGGCGACGGTATGCTAGAGTGGAAATGACACCATCTTGACATGCCAAAATGAAGCACTCTGTGCCCGACTTCAATCCGGGTGAACTAAGGAAAGCAAACGTCAGCTCATACGACATCGACTGATCTTCCACATTTTTGTGGAAGATGCCGTGCATCTTCTTGTCGAGGAGCTCTTCGCGGAAGTTTTTCTCCTGTGCTTTCTTAATCTGGGCCTTCAGGAGTGAGTATTCAAGATGGATAAGATTTGATGCATTTTGCTCACCCCTGATATTGAAGTCAAGGCCGAGTGTCTCAGCAGCCTCTTCTGCTGCTTTGTAAAGAAACGCCCCTTTGCCTACTTCTTCGTGTTTTCTGACCATTTTAAGAAGAGGATCTTGTCCATTTGCGACAATATGTGCTGTACCCAGAATAATCCTGTTGTGAAGACATCCAAGATTCAGTATTCCACGACCACCTTGACGGCGTGAGATGTAAAGTCGTGGAACAGAAGCCTTAACGTGCATGCTTTTGTTCATGTGCATGACCTTTCGGGACCCGATATCGAGGGATCTCAGCTCGTCCTTCGTCCATGGAACTACTCCAAATGAATAGAGTACTACTGGGAGGGCAAGCATGTTCGTTGCAGATACTTTGTTCCTCGCCGACAGTTCGGAAGACCATATCTGTCGGAGGAGACGTTTGTATCTGCATCGGACAGTATCCTTTATAGATGTTACGTCCTGAATGCGGCTTTGAGGCACGCCCAGGTATGTATAGGTCTCTTCAGTGTTAAGATGTCTAATAACACTTATATCCACGAGCTCAGGGTCCTTGGGAATGCCAGTAATCTTTCCTTTCTTTAAATGAATTTTGGCACACATTTCCAAACCAAAGTCCATCCCAATCTCTCCTCTGTAGTTCTTGACGATATTTATAGCAGTTTGAAGTTTGCTTTTACCAGCGGCATAGATCTTCAGGTCATCCATATAAAATACATGAGTGACCTTATGCTCACGCTGATTAGTGTCACCACAGACGTATCCAGGATATATATATATAGATGGAAACACGACGACGAACCGGCGAAACGCCCACATTGAGTGGACGGATCAACTTAAGAATGACGTGCTAGACTGCTACGATGCCAGTATTATCCCTGTTCGCGGAGGCTTTATGGCACGTATGCATACTCTGTGGTGCGAGAAACACCCAGAGCTTCAACACGTTTCGCATCAGTCTTTGCGAAATCAAGCCGACTACCTCCGGAAAAATGGATATGTACGCGGAGCGCTTCCTCAACCGCTGCTTGAACAAGCTGCAGACGAAGATGAAACGACATTAAGACCAACCGCAGAAACCAGGCACCTTCTGGAAGATGATCGCAATTTCAGTGCAAGGAGGAACATCAACATGCAAGTTCCTCCTAAGCCCCAAGATCTGGCTGAAATGGATGCCTCCCTTCGTCGAGATATCTCGCAAGATTCCGACCTCTGGACCATCAATTGCTCAGTTTATGGTGCTGCGAGAGCTTTGGCTGATTCAAATCGAAGGCTGAAACCGACGATGGATCAAAAGACCAAAAGACGCTTGCATCAACTGAACAAGAAAATTGGATGGGCAAGACAGAATGCGTCCCGTGTTCAATGTGTGATTGACTACATAACATCTGGTAAACCGTTCACGGAAAGGGTTCGAAAGTTCGCCCAAGAACTAAGGACCTTGAATCACACACTGAACAAGTCAAAGCTGCTGACAATCAAGCAGCATATTGTTGACAAAATAAGGCTGTTATCTGACGCAAGGAGGAGGATACAGAAGAGGGAGAGATGGATCAGGGAGAATCAACAGTTTCTTGCTGACCCATCACGCCTCTTCAGTGATCCCCCTGTTTTTGTAAAAATCCACCCAAGCCCAAGGAGGTAGAGACTTTTTGGAGAGAGGTGTACAAGATCCCGAAAACACTAGAGTTGAAAGAAGATACTGACAATATCATCCGCTTCAAGGAGTTTTGCGACAACCTCATAAAATCTGATGAGGAGTGCCCATCAGTCACTGCCGAAGAGGTGAAAAAAGCACTTAGAGGCACGAAGAACTTTTCCGGTGCTGGACCAGATTGTATCAAGAACTTTTGGTGGAAGAAGTTTACTTCTATCCACCAACATTTGGCCCGCATATTCACCTCATATTTAAAGTCGGAGACGCCCATTCCGCAGTGGCTGGTGTTAGGACGTACTATACTCCTACCGAAAAAAGGCAACTTGTCCAAACCGGAGAATTACAGGCCAATAACTTGTTTGAACACACTGTATAAGATCTTTACAGCTGTCCTAAACAACAGGATTGTTCGACGAATTGAGCCTGTATGGCGAGAGATGTACGAACAACGAGGCTCGAAAAAAGGTGTAGCAGGCTGTCGAGAGAACCTGCTGATTGACAGGTGTGTTTGTAAAGACGCTACAGTCCATCAGCGCGTCCTTTCAATGGCCTGGATTGACTACCGGAAAGCTTTCGATTCAACCTCTCATAGACTTATCATCTCTCTGTTGGAAAGCTTGAAGGTACATCCACACATAGTGAGATGCATAGAGAGATTGATGCCTCTTTGGAAAACTAGATTTACAATCTCATCTAGGAATCATCGAGTGACGACGAACAAGGTCACCTTCCAGAGGGGCGTCTTTCAAGGGGATAGTATGAGCCCTTTACTTTTTTGCATCACACTTCTGCCTCTATCTCTCGCACTACGAAATTCTCCTGGATACCTCTGTGGCGACACTAATCAGCGTGAGCATAAGGTCACTCATGTATTTTATATGGATGACCTGAAGATCTATGCCGCTGGTAAAAGCAAACTTCAAACTGCTATAAATATCGTCAAGAACTACACAGGAGAGATTGGGATGGACTTTGGTTTGGAAAAGTGTGCCAAAATTCATTTGAAGAAAGGAAAGATTACTGGCGTTCCCAAGGACCCTGAGCTTGTCGATATAAGTGTTATTAGACATCTTAACACTGGAGAGACCTATACATACCTGGGCGTGCCTCAAAGCCGCATTCAGGACGTAACATCAGTGAAGGAGTCTCTCCGAAGCAGATACAAGCATCTTCTTCGACAGATTTGGTCTTCCAATCTGTCGGCGTTGAACAAGGTATCTGCGACTAACATGCTTGCCGTCCCGGTCCTACTCTACTCGTTTGGGGTGGTTCAATGGACGAAGAACGAGCTTAAGGCCCTTGATGTCACCACGCGTAAGATCATGCATATGCGTAAAAGCTTGCATATCAATTCGTCAGTTCCGCGATTATACATTTCACGCCGTCAAGGCGGACGCGGACTTCTGAATCTCCAGTGTCTTCATAACCGAATTATTTTGAGTACAGCTTACATCGTTGCAAATGGCAGAGATCCTCTCCTAAAGATGGTCAGAAACCACGAGATGATTGGCGAAGGAGCGTTCCTTTACAAAGCCGCGGAGCAAGCTGCCGAGACCCTTGGCCTGAATTTTAATATCAGAAGTGAGGAAAGTGCATTACTCCATCTAGATGCTTCACGTCTAAAAGCCGAAGTGAAGAAAGCAGAGGTTGGAAAATTTCACCAAGAGCTACTCGACAAGCATATGCACGGAAACTTTTACAGAAATGTAGAAAAACAGTCCTTGTCGAAGGAGCAAACTTTTGCTTTCCTCAAATCATCAGGGCTCGATTCAGGTACAGAGGGCTTTATTTTCGCATGCCAGGACGGTGTCATCTCCACCTTAGCATACCGTCACCGCATTTTATGTCAAGAAGTTCCCAGTGATAGGTGCAGAGCGTGTCATGCACACGCTGAGTACCTAGAACACATACTATCGGGGTGTCCAACCCACGCAGGAAAAACGTATATCTATAGACATAACGCGGCCCTAAGAGTACTTTATTACCACCTTTGTCGCTCTTATGGTGTTGGTCGCGACCCTGCCCTGCCGAACGCTCCAAGGGATATAGAGTCAATTGTCCGAAACGAGAAGTGCCAGATTTTCTGGAACTATGATTTTCGGGCAGCAGTCTCCGTTGCGCACTCGAGGCCTGACATTGTTCTCCAAGACTTCGAGAAACGAACTATATTCGTGATCGAATTCTCGGCTCCGTCCGAATACAATATCACTGCAAAGGAGAAAGAAAAAGAGGAGAGGTATCAAGACCTTAA
>CAKNXH010045557.1:0-10291 GCA_932178445.1 Andricus quercusramuli
GCATGATACGGAGAGGATACGATGTGGATACTATAAGGATACGCTGTAGCGTATCCGCTCCGTTCGTTCGGTCCGCCAGGGCAATGCAAGGCTTCCCGCTCTTCAGGCACCTTTTTTTTATTGATCAGCCACAGACGGGGAGGAGAGTGTACAGGGACCGTGGTGAGAGGTGACGAAACTGCGCAATTTAAAATAAATGCGCGTAGGGGGGTTAGACTAAGTGAGCTTTAAAATGAGTGATCTTTAAAATAAACCGAAGTTCACTGTATTAAAAAAGGCTAAACCTAATAATTTTTCTCGCATGATCACCGTACGGTACAATAGAAGAAACAGCTGAAAATTCCTGTACAGGAACCTCGGAGGATCTTGCACATATTCCTGTACACGAAACTGCACACGAACCGGTACAGGTAATCTTGACGGTTCCTATGCAGGAATTTGGCGAAGGAAACTGTACATGATCCTGCAAAGAAACCTGTACACAAGCTAACCTTTGAATGTTCCTGTACAGGTTCCTTCACAGAGTCAATTGAGGTGTGGGTTCATGTACAGGAACATGTTCAGGATCCTGTACATGAACCTGCATAGGAACTAATCCGCGAGGGTTCGCTGGTGGCTTGGCTCTCTCGATAGTGAGTTGGTTCTTCAAGGAAGTAAAATGAAGGCAAGTTTATAGCTCTAAGCGTCATCAGTTTTCGCAATGGCTTTATGTAAAGGACCCTATACGTGTTTCTGTACAGGATCTTTCTAAAGGTTCCTTTGGCGGCTTTCTGTGAAGGATCCTTTGCACGTTTCTGTACAGGCACCTGTACAGGATCATTCAAAGGTTCTTTTGTCGGTGCAGGTTTCTTTGCAGGATCATGTGCAGTTTCCTTCGCCAAATTCCAGCACAGGAACCGTCAAGATTACCTGTACAGGTTCGTGTGCAGGTTCGTGTACAGGAACATGTAGAGAATCCTTCAAGGTACATGTACAGGAATTTTCAGCTGGGGAGCGCACGAATGCTTACATGCGCGCGTGCGTTGGTCAGGTAGGCCGGTTTGTTTAATGTTTCCTATCCTCTATTGTACTCTATTGTATGGTACGTCCAATCAAATATTTCTTTGATCTAAGAAAATTTGTGTTCTTGCAAGAAACAATTTTCTTGAAATGAAAAAATCATACTAATAAGGAAAATTTCTTTTGATCAAACAAATATTTGATTGGAAGTATTCAGTACTAGTGATGAGTGATTATTATATTATATTATTATTATTGATATTTCGTGATGATGATTGTTAATTTTTTTTTATAACTAACTAACTAACGCATACATTTTCAGCTGGAAGAATTCACCTGTCGGGACAGCAGATCATGCCACTATTCGACCCTCCCCACTTAATCAAGGGAATAAGGAATAACTACGTGACGCAAATGCCTAAACTTAATGATGGGAAATAATAAAATACGAAAGATGAGAGTTAGTTCTGCAGCTCAAGCTGTGAGCCGAACAATGTCTTCATTTATTCGACTCCTGACTTGCCTTACAGGTTTGAATTCTTACTTTTTCTGAACATTATGTTTCCATTGAATATGAAAATAAAACTAATTTATCTTTTATATAGGTACCATACAGACTTTGGAGGGAGAGAAAAGCATGCCAAAAAAGGAAGAGGTAACCACTTCAGAAGTCGTGAAATTTTTCAACGACTCATTAGACTCTGTCAACGGCAGTAAGCAGGAACCGGAGAAGACTAGGAACGCTCTACGCAGAGCAGTCATCGCTAGAAGCTGCCACTCCATATTTTGGAAGGAGGCGGCGCATTGCATTGCGGAAAACATCCGATTCGCACACCCACATACATACTGTTTTGTGTCATTATATTGCTCAAAGAATAATGATGAAGAAGCTAATAGTACGATGTCAAGTACAACGATTTCTGATTCTGATGCGATAGAAAATCTTCATCATTACGAGAATGATTTAAAAACTTTTGGTGATTTGAACGAAGAATACAAAAAGTTTGTTTTCCTGAAAAAGGACAAAAAGTTGCATCATTCCAGAGCTGCATATTTTAATGGGGTTTGTAAATCATCTTCTCTGGAAAGGACTAGTGCCACTTTTGGGTAGAAAGCGAGCTTTGCTTTGGCCTAAAAGTTTGTGCGTCATCGCCAAAAATTATCAAGGAGAAGCTTTCGAAGGCAATGCATGTAGAAAACTCCTGAGACAGCCTGATAAACTTTTAGAATCTAAAATTTGAGGCTAAGTTGGACCTATAAGAGTAGTACCATTCGTTTGTTCCTTCAAGAGTATGGACAAAATTGTGAACGCTTGCTTTTCCACTAGAAAAGTGGATTCAGATTTCGAAAAGCTCGTCGAAGAATTGGAAAAGCATTTTAAAAGTACTGGAGTTAGTGAGACGTTGAAAATTCACGTAATCTTGAGACATTTATCGCAGTGTCTAACGTACTTAGACAAAAATGGTCTTGGCATATAGTCCGAACAACCTGGAGAAACGATCCACAATGTATTTTCAAGAAATTATTGGAACAGACACAGAAAGAATATGATGGAAGATAAAAGATATTTATCCAGTCTCAAAAAATCAGTAGTCGAGTTCTCTTCGCAGCACCTTTAATCATAATTATATATTTGAGTTCATTGTTTTATTGTATTAAATATGAATAATTAAACGTTGTTCTTAAAAATAAATATTAATCTATGAAATCTACCCTTCAATATTCTTGATTTTTGTCAATTTTTGGCGAAAATATGGCTCATAGCGAAAAACTATACGAATAAAAAATTATTACTTTTGTAAAAGTAAACAACTTTTACTTGAAACATTTCTTGCTATAACTAATATCTTCAAATAAAATCTGGTAAAACCGTCAAACATGTTGCGCGCAACAGGTTAAAGTCCTATATCTAGCGAATCCGAGCAGCTAGGATTACGTTCGAAAGTGATTTTGGCACTGTGAACGAGTACAATTCAATCCCCGCTTTTCGATTTTGCATTCATTTTAGTCAAACCTATTTGCCTCAGGAGGTAGGCGTGAGCGAATCTCAAAGCGTGTCCAGAGTTCTTTCAGAGAAATTTGTAAGTGTTCAAAATTATATCATTTCCAAACCAATTTACCTTAAAAGCAGTACTATTTAGTGATTATAAGTTGTTTCTTGAAGAATCTAAATTGAAAAATGTCATTTACAGAGTAAAAATAGAAAAAAATGAAACAATGGAAATTTTTAAGTTTACATTCAGCGCCCTGAAATTCGAACGATTCGAGCTGTATTTTATTTTAAATAATTCAATTTCATTTAGTTTATTTTTGAATAGTTGAATTATAATTTCTTATTTTAAATGAACAGTCAAAGATTGTTTAACATTGAAACAGAAATTTTTCAATTAAAAATTTTCCAACTGAAGGCTTAAAAAACGGAGTATCTTAGAATGCAATAATATTTGAATATAATTTCAAACTGAATGAAAGCATTCAATTATGAATATATTAATTGAAATGTTTTTGAAAATTGAAAAAATATTTTGAAGTTTCAATCGTAAAAATCTATAAATTATTTAATTATGAACAGATTCAGAATCGTCTTATAAGATCAATTTTATTATTATTCAATCGTTAAGAGTCAAACTATAGTTCAATTTTTAAATTATCACTTCATTTATATTTACAGTTTTTCAACTTAACATTTTTCTTTTTTTATCAAAGTTAACCCGTGCCTCCGAGCCTTTAAAATTAACATGGGGTTTTAAATGGGAATTCCCTGGCGGACCGGCCGAACGCAAACATTACGCTACAGCGTAACGGTAAAGTAATGCTAAAGTAATGGTAAAGTAATATGGCATTATAATTAATAAAGGAAACAAAATTAATATGCAAACTGTTGCAATTATAATAAAACGTTGAAATTTACGTTCAACGGTCATGCCGTAATTGCAACAAGTTGCTTTTGCAGCATTAAAAAATAAAAAAACATAGTGACCGTCATTGCAGTCGGGCCCCTGCATATTGGCAACCCGCTAACGTGGCTTTAAGTGGATTGCCAGTCTGCAGGGACCCGACTTGCATGACAGCCACTTTGTTTTTTTATTTTTTAACGCTGAGAAAGCAACTTGTTGCAATTACGGCATGACCATTTAATGTAAATTTCAACGTTTTATTATAATTGCAACAATTTACATATTAATTTTGTTTCCTTTATTAATTATAATGCCATATTACTTTAGCATTACTTTACCATTACTTTACCGTTACGCTGTAGCGTAATGTTTGCGTTCGGCCGGTCCGCCAGGGCAGTGAAAAAAGTAAATGGACGAAGTAAAAAAAGTGAGACACAGTGAAAAAAGTAAATAAAGTGCAAACTACTTCGTGTTACTCCGTGTGTGTTCGTGCTGCCTCGGGTGTGCTCGTGCATCGTGCGCAGCCAACTTCATTCTATTTTCCAACTCCGTCCCTAACCTAAAACACCGTCAGTTTCTCCGAAAACACGGTGTTATTGTTGCGTCAATCGACAAAAAATCGCCTTCTTTTTACACAAAAAACAGGTGAACAAAAACTAGCACTTTTGAAACAAATTATAGAAAAAGTATCGTGTCCCACACATTGAAAAAGCGACAATTCAAAACTCGTGTGATAGCACACTCGTTTTAAATCTCTCGCTTTTTCAACTTGTAGCACAATATACTATTATTCTTGTTTATACTTTTGTCTTTAGGCTCGTGTTATTTTTAGTATATGGAAAAAGTCGTAATGTTTTAAAATTTTAGCCTCAATTGTTAGTTTAAATTTACACTTTTCTTATTAGGAAAAATATTTGAATTCGGGAATGAATACCAGCTTGAGTGAGTTTCTATTCTTTTTTGTTCCTCAGTCCAAATTAGTAAAATTAACTCTTGGTGGAATTTGATAGATTCTATTAGCGAAACGTGAGCCATCGAAAATTATGAGAAAATTACTTACTCGATTATTCGAGATATTTCCTAATTCAAAAGTTGTGTCAAAAATTAATACATCAATAAAACAAATTCTGATCACGGATAGTTTTTAATTATAACAATTGTTATAAACAATGGAGGAAGAGAGTTTATAGAGCATAAACAATGTTAATAATGGCACGTATAGGTTCTGCAACAGCTTCAGAAAAAATGTTGACAATAGTTGGCCTAGATTATGTTTTATTAACAAATGAAAAGTCTAGATGATCTTCTCTTAGAAATAACAATTCTTTCACAGCAATTTCAACGGCGATACCACGCTGAAAACACCAGTTCCCGTTAGATCACTGTAGTTAAGCAGTGTTGGGCGCGGTTAATACTTGGATGGGTGACCGGGGAATACTGCGTGTTGTTGACCCGTCGTGGGTGTGGTGGACCCACACTGGTAGTATTCATCCACCTAGAAACACTACCCGAATCGGGTAGTGAGGCAATGAACTTTCGAGTTCGAAATGCTAATCAATTTTTTTTTTTTCACAGCAATTTCAGGAGTGAAGTTTTTCTTTAAATGGAAGATTTCGGTTTGCTTTCACTAGATCCAACCTCGATATAGACAATGTGCCAATTTTAAATCTTTCTGAGCACAGTTTATCCAACGAAAAAAGTGCAAGAAACAAAAAAGTTTTTTGTTGCTCAGGCATGATCAAAATTTTTTTTTGTTGATATATAAGGAAATTGTGAAAAAAATTGTTCAAACAAAAAAATTTCGTTAGAAAAACATTGTTCAAACAGATTGTTTCTGGTGTCGAGGTTTTACATTTTTCAATTCATGACTAATATATTTTTTCCTATTGTATGAGGAATTTTCCAAAATTTTGGCAATCCTTAAAAAACATTTTTCAGGACACAATTATGCTCTTATATCTCTCTGTTTCTACACTGAGAAAAAAATCCGCTTCTCCCAACACGATGCGTCGTGTTGAGAGTTTTCGTTTTGCCGTAACACGATGCAAGTTTTGGGAGAACACTCCTGTGAGTGTTACGGGGAAACGATGGCATCGTGTTGTGGCAACACGATCATCGTTTTGAGACGTTGCGTTGAATGCAAAGAAAATGCAAACATGAGAGCCACTGCGTTCTTTGACGTAGCGAGGTATTCCCCCACGTTGTTCTCCTCTGTCTCGGAAATTGCAAGTTACTTGCATTTGCACCTTTTTCTATCTGCCCTCTTTTTTTAATAAAAGAGGACGACGGGAGTATTCGGTGTTTCATACAGAATCTTGATCTGTTTTATTTTTCCAGAATTCAAACTCCATCGCGACCCCATTCTAAGGTGACGTCCATCTCCTTAGACTCATATCCCCATGTATATTAGCGTGGTCCAAAAATTCATTGCAACATTTTTTTCTCGAATAATTATGCATATCGCCCTGAAATTCATTTGAATTCACACAAAAATGAATTTATTTATGTTTTTGAAAAAAAAAAAAATATGTTTAGAGATGGCGCCAGAACCATGAAATTAACCACAATTTTCCCATGAGAAAAAAGACATTTTTGTAAATTTCATTTAGGGTTATTAACATTAGGTGAATCGAGTTTAAACTCAAGACTTCTCTTAACAATTGAGGTGACGAATGCAACAACTCGCTAAGCGCTCGAAACCGCGTAGAAGTATTGACCACACGGAAAAATCGATCGATGAAAAAAAAGTGGCCGAAACGCAAAACAAAATATACATTCATATTCACATTGACGCGACCGACCAATTTTTCTCATCAAACTTTTTCATTCGACAATTATTACTCAAGATAAACAACAAAAACTTACAAAATTTTTTGATCGAAAATCGACGTTTTATAAAACATAACTCGCAATTATTCGGCCGTTTGTTGAAAAAATACTTAAAAATTATATGGCGTATTCTCAATACATACTCGATGACTATAAGCCACGCTCTTTGTTTAAAAATGTAATATGTTTGTTTTTGTTTAATAACAAATTAAATCCGATCGAAAACCGCGTTTTGCCAACTTCAACCAGTGGGCAGGTCATCGAAAAAATTCTAGCTGAAATAACTTATCGCGAGAAAGTTGTTCACTAGACTTTGGGAAAGTTTTCCTGAAAATTTGAAGAAAATCGATTGAAAATTGTGGAAATGACAGCGAGTTGAAGTCAACACACGCTGCCGCTGGAACGCTCTGATTATCGGCCTTAGTTACTTCATGCGGTGTTTCGCGAATTGCGATCAACAGGACATAGTTATTAGAACCTGCGAGTTGACTTCAACTCTCTGCCACTTCCACAATTTTCCACCGATTTTCTTCAAATTTTCAGGAAAACTTTCCCAAAGTCTAGTGAACAACTTTCTCGCGATAAGTTATTTCAGCTAGAATTTTTTCGATGACCTGCCCACTGGTTGAAGTTGGCAAAACGCGGTTTTCGATCGGATTTAATTTTTTATTAAACAAAAACAAACATATTACATGTTTAAACAAAGTGCGTTGCTTATAGTCATCGACTGTGTATTGAGAGTACGCCATACAATTTGTAAGCATTTTTATCAACAAACGGCCGAATAATCGTGAGTTATGTTTTATAAAACGTCGATTTTCGATCAAAAAATTTTGTAAGTTTTTGTTGTTTATCTTGAGTAATAATTGTCGAATGAAAAAGTTTGATAAGAAAAATTTGTCAGTCCCGTCAATGTGAATATGAATGTATATTTTGTTTTGCGTTTCGGCCACTTTCTTTTCATCGATCGATTTTGCCGTGTGGTCAATACTTCTACGCGGTTTCGAGCGCTTAGCGAGTTGTTGCATCCGTCACCTCAATTAGGCATATAGTACGAAAAAAATATTACTTTTTGAATATCACGCCCTTGTGTCTGTTTTATACAATACTACTTCATAGTGATAATTATATGTCTGCATGAAATGTCTAAACAATTTATTATTATTTTTAGTAATTTTCTCTTAGAATAGAGTTAGAGTCGCAGTTTTTTTTTTTTTTAATTTCCACTTTCTGTCCAATTTTTAATTGGATTGAGATAATAGCTTATCAATGTTAAAAAACATGATTATTAACACAATTTATTACTATTGCTAATAATATTCTCTTTGAATAATGTTAGAAATTGCAGTTTTTCCGACATCCTCAACCTTTTGTCCACTTTTCACTTGAAGTGAGTTAATACTTAATTCAGAAAATATAATTGTATAAACAAATTATCATTGTTTATAGCTATACTTTTCTACGTCCATATTAGATATTTGCGGTTTTTTCTAAAATTTTCAACTTCATGTCCACTTTCAATATGAAGTGAAGGGATAATTAATTTAAGTTAACAAAGATAATTGTTTAAGAAATTATTATCATCGCTAATAATATTCTCTTTGCCTAATATTAGAAAGTTGCGGTGTTTTTCTGAAATTTTTAACTATTTGTCTATTTTTTACTTGGAGTGAGTTACTAATTTTTTAAGTCGAGCAAAGTAATTGTTTAAACAAATTGTCATGATGATAAACTATCTTCCTTTATATTATTGGCAGATATTTGCGATTTTTTGTGAAATTTTTAATTTTTTGTCTACTCTTCACTTAGTGATTATTATTTGTAACCATCTAAAAAATCTCTTTTAATTTTGTGGATATATAAATATATTTTTCTGAAATAAAGCAGATATTTGACTTAAATTGTATATAGGGATCATAATACATAAATGTAAATTTTCCTTAAAGTCGTTACTGAAGGCCTTTTTGTTCAAATTAATATTAATACATATTATTTGTTTCCAGCTTGCATAAGTTATTAACTCACTAAGTAAAACGTTGACAAAATGTTTGAAAATTCAGAAAAAACCGCAACTTTCTAGCAATTATCCAAGATGAGATAATGATGCACAATAATAAATTGTTCAAACGAATATTTCTTCTAACTTACATTAGTTATTAGTTCACGAAGTCAGTGAAAGTTAACAAGAAAATTGGAAAATTTCAGAAAAAACCGCAACTATCTAGCATTACAATTGGAGAAGATAGTTCTTAACAATAATAATTTTTTTGAACAATTATGTTCATATAACAATAATATAATTTAAAATAATAATAAATTCTTGAAAGCATTTATTTTGTAAACTTTTATTCATTGGTTACCTCACACTAATTAAAAATTGGACAAAAAGTGGGAAATTTTTGAAAAAACTGCAATTTTGAAGAATTATTCCAAATTGTTTTAGGAGAATATTATTGAAAATAATAATAAATTGTTTGAAAAATTATCGTTGTTATGAATCATCAGGTAATACCTAACTTTAATTGCAAATTAGACAAAAAGTGGAAAATATGCATAATTATATTTTAAACTAAACAGATAATTTTTCAACCAAGAAGTTAAGTTTTCTACTAAAATAGACGGATTCTCAAAAAATACATTAATTTTCGAGAAATTACATAAATTTTCCACCGAGCAGTTGATTTTTCAACTAAAGAGTTGAAACAATCAGCTTTGACCAAAAAAAAATTTTCAACAAAATACATAAATTTGGATTTTTTCAACCAAAATAGACAAATTTTCAATAAACTAAAGGAACCTTAAACCAAATTTATGAATTTTCAGGCTAAAAAAATCAATTTTCAACCAAAAATATATGCCAAATTTCCACTTGATAAAATTAACTTTAAATAAAGAAAATATGAAATCTCAACAAAAAAGTTAATTTTCAAAAAAATAGTTCAATTTTCAGTAGAATTTCCAACCAAATAGTTAAATTTTTAGTCTAAAAAAGATCACTTTTTAGCCAAGAACGGAATACAAAAATGTTCCTTGAAAAACAATCATTTTTAATTTAGGGAAGCAAATCCTTTACAAAACTTTTGAATTTTCCACCAAAAAGTTGAATTTTTTATTAGCTTGTTGAATTTTCAAGCCAAAATAATAATTTTTTTTTAAGAAACTCGAATTTTCAACAGAAAAAGTTTAATTCTCTACCAAATACATTAATTTTCTACAAAATTGTTTAATTTTCAAACCAGGGGACGAAATTTGTACGAAAAAGTTGAATTTCCAACCCAAATATATATAAATGTAATACAAAATTGAAGTAAATTTTGAAACTAACAGCTGAATTAATAAATTAAAATTTTAAAATTTAGAATTTAAAGATTTTTCGGGTTTCAATCGTGTGCGAAACTATGAATGTTGCCGACGTTTCGTGAACATTGCAGTTCACTTCTTCAGGGCTGACCTGAAACTGAAGTTTCAGGTTATGTTGTTCTTATATATGTATTCTCTACGATGCCTCCCTAGCAGAAGAAACGGAAAGGCTCGGAAAGAAGGTTTCGTTCCGACTCTTTCCGAAT
>CAKNXH010045558.1:0-12818 GCA_932178445.1 Andricus quercusramuli
ATCGTCTCAGGATGCAACAATGGAAAGAGCGGAAGATTTACGAGCGACCTCCTGGGTTCAGCATGCTCGGAAACCGTCACGGTGAATTACCGTAAATTCTGTATACTTTGGAGAGCGCCTGTTTTAGGTTCAACGGGGGTACTTTCCCGGTGGCGGATTGCTCGTTTATAGGCGCAGAAATAAAACATATTTTCGATTAATTAAAAAAACACAAAAACAAGACCATTTAAAAAAAAAACCATTAATATTAGGCACTGAACTCTTCAGATTATGTGGTTCAAATCTTACATTGAAAAATTCATCCGTTTAGCTTGATTAATGTCAAAACGAATACATGGGCTAAAAACTAGGCTCGACGAAGCGCCTTAAGTTGGTCCAATCAGGAGCGCCGTATAAACAGTCGTGTGACGTTAGCGGGATTCCAACGTATATAAGTCCGGACACTTGAGTCTGGGGCACCGCAGGATTTCGCCGGGAGCGGGTGCTAATCTGAAAAATTGCACCCGCTTCCAGTAAAACCGCGGTAATTCACACCTATGGCCACGTCTCACGACCGTGAGATAGGTGGTTGCAGCCTGCGACGAATTCAATACGATGATCCGGCAAAAGTCTCGTGCACCCCGAGGACACGGAACGACCCAAGGACGACCGCCTTCTTCATTTTCCCCGCAAGTGTCTCAGCCTTTTGTTGACACGCAGGGATGCTTTTCAAACTATTAACCAGTGATACAATATATATACAGGGTGATTCACACTTCATCATACACCTTGTATATACAGATTCCTTGTAAAAAACCAAACAACAAATCACAATGGCAAAATGTTGTACGCTCAATAGTTTTTAAACTATTGATAATTGCAGCGAACCAATAGGAGGTTGTTATTCTCGCGCGTTCATGAGCATCTTGCGCGAACGAACTGTTGATGTCTTACTTCAAGTTAGTAAAAAAAGTCGTTACAGTCAGACCAGATACAGAAGGTTCGAAACAACGCGAAGTTCGTTAAACATATCACTGCCACTTGTTTAGGGAATCCCCCGATTTAAATACTAAATTTAAACAAAATCTGAATTAAATTATTGCAGATAGCAAATCTCAACTTCAAAATTCATTTTTAGCTACAGTTTCATAAAAAAATGCAATGCATAAATCGAATATCTTGTTTCAAATTCTGCGGACTTAAATTTCAATAAAATTTTTATTTACTCGTTCTAACCTAAGTGTTTTCTGTTTGTTAAAAGAGTCTGAATGTTATGTGAATTAAAATCATCATAAAATTTGGAGCAAATAGACTACTTATTCAGGCTTCTAAATAAATTATCACGAAAGTAAGTTCATTCCAATCTGTAATCTTATAGTCATTGTCAATTTTGTCAAAATACAAGTAACTGAAATTCTACAAGGAATGGAAAAGAACGACTTGTTCGGGTAGAATAAGTGTTTTTTTTTTATTTCAGACTTGTTAATAAATTTTCAAGAAATAAAGTCTACTAAGCTTGAAGAATGTTAGGTTCTTTTTATTTTTATTTATTTTAAAATTTGCTATGATAATAGGTAAGCAACATTAAAAATATTTCAAGTTTTATGACATCGCTTTCTCAAGCTTGTTAGGTAATTTTTCACCTGAAGAATCCAACTAAGCGTCTGGTTTTGACGGAGGAATCTCATGAGCTTCTGAAGAAATTGCTAAGTATGTCGAGAAAAGAAGGTTCCATAGATTTTGGGATAGTTTTTTAACTGAGGCTCCATGCTGTTTCGGTCGCGTTTTTACGAGAAACTGTTATCTGCCTTAAAAAATAAAATCCCTTGTTTGAATTCTTCAGTCGAAAAACTAGACGTTTATAAAAGTCGAGCGAAGCTGTTTCTTTATTTCCAGAAATAAAATTAAGTTTCATGACTTCGAATTCGGTAGCCATTTGCTTAGAAATTTAGGAAGTTTCTACATTAGCAGGGCCTTCTTTCGTTTCTTCATTATTCAAAATACTAGCCGGAATTGGATTTAGAAATTTACATTTAAAAACATTCGATGACATTCAAAAAGATTTTGAATATTCAAAAATGTTACAGGGCATTCTGAAGAATTCTGTGGAATTCAAGAATCGATTACATTATCACTCGCTGGAAGCTAAGTCCTTCACATAACTTGACTAATTGGTAAATAATTAGGAAATTTAGAGAAGTTAAAAGTTTTCAAATACCAAATAATTCAATTTGTATTCTCATAGCTTGAAAAGTATTAAAAACTTTTCAAATGCTAATGAAAAATTTTTAAGGAAATTCTACGGAATTCGGGAGAATTCTGTCGAATTTAAATAACAAGTTCAGCTTCATTCACTGCTAGCGTAGCAGTCGATTTAACTTGACTGATTTTGCAGAATGCAAAGAGTTCAGGAGGCTTCTACACAATTCAAAGCAAATTAGGCATTTAATTTAGGTAATGCACTCCTCGATAAATGTTTTGCAATTTTGTTGCCAGTGAAAGATACTTGATAATTTTCGAATCTCGTTCAAGTGTGAAGTTGCACCAAAGAGTCAAAACCTTCTGCAAAAATAAATGGAGGGGAAATAATACAGTCTGAACAGGCATTCTCATACTAACTTGAAGTAAGGCATCAACAGTTCGTTCGCGCAAGATGCTCATAAACGCGCGAGAATAACAACCTCCTATTGGCTCGCTGCAATTATCAATAGTTTAAAAACTATTGAGCGTACAACATTTTGCCATGGTGAGTTGCTGTTTGGTTTTTTACAAGGAATCTGTATATACAAGGTGTATGATGAAGTGTGAATCACCCTGTATATATATATATATATATATATATATTTATAAAAAATACAATAATACAATACGATGATCAAAACGATTAGCTTAACAGACAACTGACTCCATTTCTCTAGGAGCGTTCAGCGGAGAGGTATTTGGGCTCATGCCGTAAGAGTTACAGAGATGGTAATAAAGCACTCTTAGTGCCGCATTATGCCTTTGGATGTAGGTCGTTCCCGCATCAGTTGGACAACTAGATAGTATGTATCCTTGACGCTCGGGATGTGCATGACACGCTCTGCAGCTATCATCGGGAATGTCTTGGCTCAAAATGTGGCGACGGTATGCTATAATGGAAATGACACCGTCTTGACAAGCTTAAATGAAACCCTCCGTGCCCGACTTCAATCCGGGTGATTTAAGGAAAGCAAACGTTACCTCATACGACATCGACTGATCCTCCACAGTTATGTGGAAGATGTCGTGCATCCTCTTGTCGAGGAGCTGTTCGCGGAAGTTCATCTCCTGTGCTTTCTTGATCTGGGCCTTCAGGAGTGAGTACTCGATCGAGATGGGTAATTTTCTATTCATTTTGCTCAACTCTGATATTAAAGTCAAGGCTATATATGGGCTATATATACTTGGGGTGGTTCTTTGGGCTGTCTAATATTATTTGAGGGAAGAAGATATCAAAAAGGGTCTTGGGAAAGTGTATGCGGTTACTATTTTCAATTTGAAATTTTGTTGGCTGCTTAAGTCGAAGGTAACTAAGACGGGGTTTGTTAAATATACTAGGAGTCGTTTTTTTTTAGTTGCTAAATATTATAGTAGGGATGGATATACCTAAAAAAGTCTTGGGAAAGTGTGTAGGGTGATTATTTATAATTAAACAGTTTTTTGGCTACTTTAGCCGAAGTCAATTGCGACTGGGTTCGCTAAATGTACTAAAGGTCTCTTAGGTGACTATTTTTAATTTGAAATTTTTTTCACTGCTTCTGTTGAAGCCAGCTGAGACGCGATTCGTTAAATGTAGTAGGGGTAGTTTTTTCAAATCTGTGTAATCATACTGTAGGGATGGGGATATCAGCATGAGTGTTGGGGAAGTGTGTGGGGTGATTATTTTAAATTTTGAATTTTTTGACAGTTTAACTTGAAGGCAGCTGAGATGGGGTTCGTTGAATGTACTGGGTGTGGTTTGTTGGGGCTGTCTAATGCTATTGTAGGTTTCTATGGTGTCTATTTTTAGTTTAAGATTTTTTTGGTTGTGTTTATAAGTCCCGAAAAAGTTTTTAGTAAGCTATAAAGTAGTTTAGAGCTATGATATACGTTTTTTTCAACCTACTCCCTCAGGTTTTTTTTTTTTTGATTTCGTAAAATAAATGTGAAGGTTTTTGGAAAACACAAGAATAGACCAAAATTCTGATATGATTATATTTATGCTGAGCTCATAATTCATTGTATGCGTTGTTTGAAGAAAATTGATTTTTATAATTTTGGAAACTGCAAAAAAGCCCATAATTCTGGTTTGGTTATATGTTTAATTTCTGAAATTTGCTTCAGTGGAAGTACTGGCTGGCAGAACCTCCACCAAAAGTTTGGTTTTTTGAGAAAAATATGAAAATATATAAAATATAATAAAATATTGTGAGCAAAGAATATACTCTAACATTATTTTTAATCTTCACAAAGCATTTTCAATTAGTAATTTTTCAATGGAGAAAACAAAATTCATTTAAATATTGTATTTTACTGAATACTATTTATACGGAGTGTCTTTACAGATTTCATGACAATTTTTCAATTCTCTGGAATTCTGTAAATAACTCGTGAATACAGTAGAATTCTCTTTATGCATTTTCTCAAAATCTGTATAATTCTTTTGAAGTCTGTCAAATTCCCTTGAAATCAGTAGAGTTTTCTTACGTCTGGCAGAATTCTCTTGAATTCAGTACAATTCTTTTGAGATCGACTGAATTCTCGAGCAATCTATAGAATTCTCTTGAAATAAGTAGAGCTCTCTTGATTTCCGTTAAAATATCTTAATTTCTGTAAAAGACTCTTGAATTCTGTAGAATTCTTTCGATTTCAGCAGAATTCTTTAAAATTTAATGAAATTCTTTTGGATTTTGTATCATTCTTTTAAATTCAGTAGAATTCTTTTCGGTCATATAAAATTCTCAATTTAGTAGAATTCTCTTAGGTTTAACAGAATTCTCTTGAATTTAGTAAAATTGTCTTGAAATCAGCGAAATTCTCTTGAATTCAGTAGAATTTTCCTAAATTAGCGAAATTATCTTGAAATCAGCTGCATTCTTCTAAGTTCTGCAGAATTCTCTTCAATTTAGCAGAATTCTCTTACGTTCGGCAGAACTCTTACGTTCGGCAGAATTCTCTTAAATAGTCGAATTTTCTTGGAATCAGCCAAATTCTCTTGAATTATGCCGAATTCTCTTGCATCCAGTCGAATTCTCACGAATTTGGCAGAATTCTCTTTAATTCCGTACAATTGACTTGAAAAATGTAGAATTTTCTTCAATTCAGTAGAAATCTTTTCAGTTTAGCAGAATTCTCTTCAACTCTGTGGAATTATCTTGAATTCTGTCAAAGTCGTTTGACTTCTGTAGTGTTCTCTTGAATTATGTAGAATTATGTGAAATTCTCTTGAATTCTGTAAAATTCCTTAGAAAATTTTTGAACAGTTTTGAACTCACTCAAGAATTTTTTAATACCTTTGAATCCATTAGAATAAGCTTTGATTTATTTTGAATTCATTCGTCCTTCCCATTTTTTTCGTGAAGCTCACAAGAAGTGTCGATAAAGTTCCAATAAAAAATACGATCCGCCAGTGTCATAATTGAATGATTGTTCATTCCAATAAAATCCCTCTGATGATGTCCTTACACCTATCTGGATGTAACATAGCTGGAACATAGGGCATAAAGCAGGGCATACAGGCCCCCTGTGACCCCAAGCATGAAACTGCTTGCTACGAAGGGCCAATCGATTATTTTGACCCGCTTCAATTCTGCCATATTCTTTGATACTCCATTTAAAATGTGTCATGGGTTATTTTGCTTAAATTTAATATTTACTATGAAGAAAAATAGTGAAGATAAATTGCGCTCACCATAAACATAATCATATCAGAATTCTGGCCTATTTTTGTGTGTTTCCCAAACACTTTACATTTATTTTACGAAATCAACCCTGAAAAAAACCTGAGGCAGTAAGTACAAAAAAAAACGTAAGCCATAGCTCTAAACTGCGTTATAGTTTATCAAGACCAATCACACTAACGTTTCGAAAACAAGCCATGAATTTAACATGAACCCCTAAATAAAAATATAGATATTTGAAAAAACTGTAAGCCCAAAGTTAATTATTTTTTCGGGGCTTACAAAAACAGCCAAAAAATGTTAAACTAAAAATAGATACCACAACCTTCCCAAAACATTAGTGTATATCGATATCCCTACAATAATATTAGACATTCCCAACAAACCACACACATTACATTGAACGAACCCCATCTCAGCTGCCTTCAACTTAGACTGCCGAAAAATTCAAAATTTAAAATAATCACCCCACACACTTTTCCAAGACTCTCATAGATATCCCCGCCCCTACAATATTATTACACAGACTAAAAAAACCACCCGTACTACATATAACGAATCGCGTCTCAGCTGGCTTCAACAGAATCAGTCAAAAAATTTCAAATTAAAAATAGTCACCTAAGAGACCTTTCCCAGAGTCTGGAAGATATTGCCATTTCTACATTATACAGCTTTAAAAAACCACCCCTAGTACATTTAACAAACCCCGTCTGAGCTGCACTTAATTGAAGCAGCCAAAGAGTTTCAAATTAAATATAGTCACCCCAGGCACTTTCTCAAGACTCTTATTAGATATCCCAATTCCTACAATGATATTACACAGCCTTACAAAGCTATCCCTAGTACATTTAGCGAACCCAGTCGCAATTGAGTTCGGCTGAAGTAGCCAAAAAACATTTTATTTCTAAATAATCACCCCACACACTGTCTCAGGACTTTATTAGATATTGCAAACCCTAAAATATTATTCAACAACACTCGTATATTAAAGAAACCCATCTCAGTTACCTTCAAATAAAGCAGGCAAAAAATTTCAAATTAAACATAGTCACTTGAGACACCTTTTTAAGACTCTATTCCATATCGCTATTCTAATAATAATATTATACGGGCTCAAAAGAACATCCCTAGTACATTTAAAACCCCCGTTTCAGCTGCCTTCAACAAAATCAGCAAAAATAGTTAAAAATTAAAGATAGTTACATCCGGCACTCTCAGAAGACTCTAGTCGATATTCTCATCACTAAAATAATATAACACACCCCAGAAAAACACCCCTAGTATATTCAACGAACCTCATCTTAATTGAGTTCGAGTAAAGCAGCCAAAAACATTTAAAATTAAAACTTGTCATGTAAGACACCTTCCCAAGACTCTCATAGATATCCCCATCCCTACAATAATATTACACATCCCAAAAACCATCTATAGTACATGTAATGTATCCAGTCTCAACTTCCTCTACAAAAGCATACAATACAGCTTCTAAAAACCACCCCTCGAACGTTAAACGAAATAGTCTCAGCTGCTTTCAACTAAAGCAGGCAAAACATATTCAAATTATAAATAGTTTAACTCAAACACCTTTCAAGACTCTAGCCGATATCGCGATACCTAAAATAATATGACACAACCTCAAAAAACCACCCCTAGTACATTTAACGAATCCAATATCAGCTTCCTTGAACTAAAACTGTCAAAAAGTTAAAAATTTGATATTTAAAGTAATCACCCTACATACTTTCCCAATTTTTTTAGGTATTTCCATCCCTACTATAATATTTAGCAACTCAGAAAAACGACTCCTAGTATATTTAACAAACTCCGTCTCAGTTACCTTCGACTTGAGCAGCCAAAAAAATTTCAAATTAAAAATAGTAACCGCATATACTTTCCCAAGACCTTTGTTGCTATCTTCGTCCCTGAAATAATATTAGACAGCCCAAAAAACCACCCCAAGTACATTTAACAAACAACGTCTAAGTTTCATTTTACTGCAGCAGCAAAAATAATTTCAAATTGAAAATTGTTACTTCACACACCTTTCTAAGGCTCTAGCAGATATCTCAATTCCTACAATAATATTATACAGCCTAAGAAAACCACCCCTAGTACTTACATCGAACCCCGTCTGAGCTTCCTCCAACTTGAGCTGCTAAAAAATATAAAATATAAAATAATCACCTCACACACTTATCAAACACTTGAGTAGATATTCCGATCAATACAATAATATTCAAATGCCTTAAAAACGATGTGCGTCATCAGAGGGATTTTTGCGGGCATATGTTTGTACTTTGAAATGCACCCGGAAAAAGTGAATTGGTACTTTTTGTTAAATGCGTGCCCTGAAATCATCAAGCATTTAATTATGACTCTGGTGTGTCGCATTTTTTCAATGGAATTTCCTTGATATTTCTTGTAACGTTCACAACAATGGAAATTGGAAAGACTAATTAATTCAAAATAAATCAAAGCTTATTTAAGAGAATTCTACAGAATACAAGAGTCTTTTACAGAATTTAAGATAATTTTACGAAAACCAAGGGAGTTCTACTCAATTCAAGATGATTCTACAGATTGCACGAGAATTCTGTTGAACTCAAGAGAATTGTACTAAATTCAAGAGAATTCTGCCAAACGTAATAGAATTCTACTGAATTGAGGAGAATTCTACGGACTTCAAGAGAATTATACAGATTTTAAGAGAATGCATAAATAAAGAGAATTCTACGGTATTCATGAGATATTTATACAGAATTCCGAAGATCTATGATTAATTCAAGGGAATTCTGCCTAACTCTAGAGAATTCTTTTAAATTCGAAAGAATTTTGCTGATTTGCAGAATATTCTGCTGAATTTGAAAGAAAACAGGATAATTTGACGAAGCTCAAGAGAATTTCTACCAAACATAGGAGAACTCTACTGAAATTAAAAGAATTATACACAATTCAAGAGAATTCTACATAATTGAAGAGAATTCTCTGAATTAACGAGAAATTTCTACAGGTTTCCAGAGGATTATGATAAATGCAAGGTGATTCAAGAGAATTTCGCTGAATTCAAAACAATTCTGCTGAAATCAAAAGAATTTCACAAAGTTAGAGACAATTTAGCTGTTTCTAAGACAAATCTGTTAAACTCAAGAGAATTCACGAGAATTCCACTGAGTACTCGAAAATTCTACAAATTTCAAGGGAATTTACAGAATTCATGAGAATTTCGCTGATTGTGGAAAATATCTTTTTCCATTTTTGTATCTCGTTGACGTGTGAAGTTGCACCAGAGTCACAACCTACTGCAAAAGCGATCCGAGGAGAAATTATACGAAATGAACTTGCTTATGCACACACTCTTGTCGATGGCACATGGACTGTCGACCTTCTAATGCGTGCTTCTGATTGGTTAATGTTTAATTGTTAATAACTCGGTAATTATTAACTTTAGAACAATTTTTTTATAATTATTTTCGACGCCATTTTTTTGTTAGAATTCAAAAATACAAATATGTTTTTTGAGTACTGGGACACCCTGTATAGTTAAAAGTTTGTCATAAGGACAACCGCAGGATTTCGCCGGGAGCGGGTGCTAATCTAAAAAAATTGCACCCGCTCCCAGCGAAATCGCGGTAAAATTTCAGCTGTAACCACGTCTCACGACCGTGAGATGGGTGGTTACAGTCTGCGCGAACTCAATACGATGATCCGGCGAAAGTCTCGTGCACCCTGAGGACACGGAGCGACCCAAGGACGACCGCCTTCTGCATTCTCCCTGCAAGTGTCTCAGCATTTTGTTGACACGCAGGGATGCTTTTCAGGCTATTAACAAGTGAAACCTTGGCACCTCCAAGAGCGCCAATGATCAGGACGATTAGCTTAACAGAATATTCCGGGTATAACCGTCGCAACTCCCTCATAAGGTCTTTATACCTTTCTTGCTTTTCTTTCTCCTTCGCTGTGACGTTTTTGTCCGCTGGTGCCGAAAATTCGATAACGAACATGGTTCGTTTCTCGAAGTCAAGAAGAACCATGTCAGGCCTCGAGTGCGCTACAGAAACAATTGTCGAGAATATGAAGTTTCAATATATGCGGCACTTCTCATTCTCGACAATTGACTCTATTTCTCTAGGGGCGTTCAGCGGAGAGGTATTTGGGCTAATGCCGTAAGAGTGACAGAGATGGTAATAAAGCACTCTCAGTGCCGCATTGTGCCTTTGGATGTAGGTTGTTCCCGCATGAGCTGGACAACTAGATAGTATGTGTCCTAGATGCTCGGGGTGTTCATGACACGCTCTGCAGCTATCATCGGGAATATCTTGGCTCAAAATGTGGCGACGGTATGCTAGAGTGGAAATGACACCATCTTGACATGCCAAATTGAAGCCCTCTGTGCCCGACTTCAATCCGGGTGATCTAAGGAAAGCAAACGTCAGCTCATACGACATCGACTGATCTCCCACATTTTTGTGGAAGATGCCGTGCATCTTCTTGTCGAGGAGCTCTTCGCGGAAGTTTTTCTCCTGTGCTTTCTTAATCCGGGCCTTCAGGAGTGAGTATTCAAGATGGATAAGATTTGATGCATTTCGCTCACCCCTGATATTGAAGTCAAGGCCGAGTGTTTCAGCAGCCTCTTCTGCTGCTTTGTAAAGAAACGCCCCTTTGCCCACTTCTTCGTGTTTTCTGACCATTTTAAGAAGAGGATCTTGTCCATTTGCGACAATATGTGCTGTACCCAGAATAATCCTGTTGTGAAGACAACCAAGATTCAGTGTTCCACGACCACCTTGATGGCGTGAGATGTAAAGTCGTGAAACAGAAGACTTAAGGTGCATGCTTTTGTTCATGTGCATGACCTTTCGGGACCCGATATCGAGGGATCTCAGCTCGTCCTTCGTCCATGGAACTACTCCAAATGAATAGAGTACTACTGGCACGGCAAGCATGTTCGTTGCAGATACTTTGTTCCTCGCCGACAGTTCGGAAGACCATATCTGTCGGAGGAGACGTTTGTATCTGCATCGGAGAGTATCCTTTATAGATGTTACGTCCTGAATGCGGCTTGGTGGCACGCCCAGGTATGTATAGCTCTCTCCAGCGCAAAGGTGTCGTATAGCGCTTCTGTAAACGAGTTCAGGATCTTCGGGGATGCCGTTAAGTTTTCCTTTCTTCAAATTAACCTTGGCGCATTTCTCTAACCCGAACTCCATTCCAATCTCTTGAGTGTACTGTGTGACAATTTTTAGAGCTAGATGTAGTTTCTCTTGATTTCCAGCATAGAGCTTAAGATCAACCATGTAAAATACATGAGTTACCTTATGCTTTCGATTTCCAGGTTTGCCGCAGAGGTACCCTTCGGAATGGCGAAGTGCGAGAGATAGTGGCAATAATGTGAGGCAAAAGAGGAGAGGGCTCATGGTATCGCCCTGAAACACACCTCTCTGAAAGGTGATACTGTTAGTGATCACACGATATTTTCCAGATAAGATGGTAAATCTGGTTTTCCAAAGCGGCATTAATCTCTCTATGCATCTCACGATGTGTGGATGAACCTTTAAGCTTTCCAACAGACAGATGATAAGTCTATGGCAGGTTGAATCAAAAGCTTTTCGGTAATCTATCCAGGCCATCGATAGAGATCGTTGATAGGATGCTGCATCTTTACAGACACATCTATCGATGAGCAGGTTCTCCCGACATCCTGCTACGCCTTTCTTCGAGCCACGTTGTTCATACATCTCTCGCCACACAGGTTCAATTGTCCGAAGAATCCTATCATTTAGGATGGCTGTGAAGATCTTATACAGTGTGTTCAGACAAGTTATTGGCCTGTAATTCTTAGGGTCAGCTAAGTTGCCCGTCTTAGGCAGGAGCACTGTGCGCCCTTCCACCAACCACTCCGGAATAGGCTCTTCCGACTTTAGATATGAGGTGAAAATTCGGCCCAGATGCTGGTGGGTAGAAGGAAACTTCTTCCACCAGAAGGTTTTGATACCATCTGGTCCCGAAGCGGGAAAGTTCTTCATGCCTCTTAATACGTTTTTCACCTCCTCGGTACTGATGGGTGGGCATTCTTCCTCAGGTGTTATGAGGGCATTGCACAGCTCCTTGAAGCTATTTATGTTCTTTGAGTCTTCTTGAAGTGGATGCTGGACCTCGTAGACTTCTCTCCAAAATGCTTCGACCTCCTCTGGTTTGGGCGGATGGTCGACAGTAATTGGAGGGTCTTGGAAGAGTTTAGATGGATCAGATGAAAATTGTTGATTTTCTCTGACCCACCTCTCTCTCCGCTCTAGACTTCTCCTAGCGTTAGATAGTATTCGTATTCTGTCAACAATATGCTGTCTGATGGTTCTTAGCTTTGATTTGTTGATTGTGTGATGACGGATCCGCAGTTCGCGCGCGAACCGTCGAACCTTGGCAGCGAAATTCCTGCCAGATGTTATGTAGTCAATCACACACTGAATGCGGGACGCGAACTGTCTAGCCCAGCCTATCTTTGTGCTGAGTTGATGCATTCTTCTTTTGGTCTTATGATCAACCGTTGGTTTTGTTTTACGGCTTGCATCTGCCAAAGTTCTCGCTGCATTGTACACACCACAACTGATAGTCCAGAGGTCGGATTCTTCGGAAAAATCTCCACAAAGTTCATCATCCAATTCAGTCAGATCTTTGGGCTTGGGAGAAACCTGAATGTTGATGTTTCTCCGGGTCCTTAAGCATCGTTCTTCCGCTATTGGATGCCTGTTCGCGGTTGGTCTCAGTGTCGCCTCTCTTTCTCTGTTGCCGGCTTGTTCTGGATGCGGTTGAGTAGGCACTCCGCTTATATAACCTCTTTTCCGGAGGTTCTCGGCATGGTTTCGCAGACGTTGTTGCGAAAAGTCTGAGAGCTCTGGGTGTTTCTCGCACCACAGAGCATGCAGTCGTGCCATGTAACCTTCT
>CAKNXH010045562.1:0-20948 GCA_932178445.1 Andricus quercusramuli
TCGATTTCTAACGTTTCGAATTGTCATTATGATTATACTGTCATTTTAAACATTTAACTTAGAAATAATTCAAGTTATTAACGTTAAGTTATTCAACTCTTAAAGTATCTACCCTGCAAGAACGCTGTAAACTTTTGAACAATTCAAATCAAAATTATTCAGTTTCAAGACAAGAGAGAGTGCGACCCGTGCGAGCAATCATCGAGCAGTCAGCGTGTAATCAGATGGAGTCAGACGGAGTCAGACCGAGTCAGGAGCATTCAGTGCGAGTCTACAAGTCTAGATGGGAGTTGACAGCAGTCAATGGACAGTCAGGGCGTGCTGATTGAAATTAGTTACATGTCGCTATTGAAATTGTAGTTGGCTTACAAGAAAGAAGTAATCGTATGAAATCCTACGAAATCAGAAATGAAAGCATATGAAATCAAATGCAATCGTTGCCGAAAATTCGTCTGATTTCAGAGTGAATGGCCCCTCGATTAAGTTGCAGGTGGTACCTCAATGGCAATGTTCCACGAAAATTTCATTTAGCTTTTTTGTTTAGGGGGAAAAAATATTGGTAAAATGGCTAATTTTGTCGTTCTATTTTTTTAATTAAAAGGTCCACATAATGACAGTAAAAAATCGGGTTTAGAGATGTTCTGAAGCATTGAATGCTAAGCATTTCCAAAAAAAACATCGAAGTTGGTTAAGAATAAATTTTGGCCGTAGTGGATTATGAACAGTGCGCTTAAGGCCCTTTATCAGAATATATAATCGGTTCGCCATTTTCAGGCAGCACGGTTGAATATTTTTGTCTAATTTTTTGCATACGACATCTACATAAGCATATCTCGGAGCAAGCAGCTCCGGGTTTCCGATAAAATCTGCATATCTTGTTGAGTAATCAAAAGACGTGAGAACAATACCAGTGACGCTCAGTGTTAGCTGTCCATGCATTTCCCCAGCGCGAATGTTCACCCTCGTAAAAATCCAGTCGGCAGAGACCATGGAGCGAGTCGAATTATCCAGAACGAATGAACCCCCCTTGCATTGTTATGAGATCACGGCTAGTTAGAAAAACTGACATTATGAAATCATGGATTAATTTAATTTTAATTAGCCAAATCAATTTATTTATAAAATTACAAGAAAGTGAAAAAATATTTATGAAAATCGGCTAATATTTGTCGTAATAATGTAAATCTTTAAGTAATATACAACTTCTGTGCATTTACAGTGCAGTTTTCTACCAAATTCACGCTAACGATGGTATTTTTTGGAATTTTTTCCACATGAATAATTTTTTATGCATAAGTAGAGGGTTTCTAAGTATTTTTCTAATAACACTTTTTCCCCGTAAATCGTAAAAAAATATTATTTCCTGCAATTAATGACATAATAAGTTGAAGAATGTATAAATAAATAGCAAAAAACTGTTTTCAATTATCATGTGTAGTTTCCTTCCAGTTAATTTCCAAAAATAGGCTCGAAATTGTAGCTCGAAACCAGAAGACCCCCTTAAATAATTCTTCGGTAACTACAAAGCCAAAAAAAAACAACTTATTTCATGGTTTCAATCAATTCAATATTGCCAATAAATAAGTTTACTTGACAATATAACCAATGCCAATGAAAGTGTGATAAATGAATTTCTGAATAAGAATTGTTTATAATAGTGACAAATGTTCTTCGATTCATGTGTAATGTGTATAAATTTCATTCTTCAGATGAAAAGAAATGATTCCGCAGAAAAGTAAATTTTGCTATGCATACAAAATCTAAATAAGTGAGTTTTCTCATAAAACTTGTTTGAAATCTTCACTGTTATTGTTGATTAGTGCTTTTTTGCTATCTAACAATAATTTTAGACATTTTACTAATAAAGTCTGTATACGTAATGCATTCAAACTCAAAAAATGCAGTACATGCCAATGATATTCATTAATTTACTTGTAACAATTAAACAAATACAAGAATATCATCTGCAATTTTCATTTCCATTCAGCTTTTAAGCATATTGAAAAAGATGCAAGTCTCAAATAAAGTACGATCCACATGATTATTAAAAAGAATTGCTCCGATCCATTGAGATTCGTACATTCGGCCGAGTTTTATTCCAAAAAACGTCTACTTTCCCCGCTGCGAGGTGCTTTAAAGTGAAAATTGCAGAGTGCACAGTGGGCCAGGAGGCCACTTATTTTGGCCAAAAACCAACCAATAAGAAATGGAATGAAGTATGTAGAATTAAAGAGAAGATTGAAAAGAAAAATTTAAGTTGGATAGATTCCGAGTTTACAGTTCCGGATATCAAAATTTCCAATGAAAGGGAGCAATCTTCTTTTTCTTCGGGGCCAGGTCGTCCTTCTCTGTAATTCGAGAAAAAATCAGATCGGTCGAAAAGGCGAGAGGTTGCAAATATCAGCGCGAATCTTGATCATGATCCACAAATAATATTGCAGGCATGTTGTCATGCAGCTAAATTCGTAAACATGCTCGCTGTTATTAGTCGAATTTTAGAAAGTCCAGAAGGGACAAAAAAATTTAGAAAGTTGTTAGACACAATGACTCGAATCATTAAAAAAATCGTGAAGAAGGTCTAGCATTTCTGTTAGATAATTCTATGTCGAAAAATATGTACACGAACATGCGTTTAGAGGTAAAAGAATGTGGAGCGGATATTTGGCCACCGTATAACAAAGTTCGCAAAACAAAATCTGAATGTAGACCACCAAAGGAAACTATTTCGATACAGGAAACTGAAGTTGAAGTCTCATTGCAAGCATTACTGAACCACACTTCAGAAAGATCAATAAAATTGCAACGAGAAGTCATACTTCAAAATATGGGGAGTACAAACCATACATTAATCGAAGCTGTATTACTATGTTCTTGGGGTTTCGATGGAAGTTCAGGCCATTTAGAATATAATCAAATCCAATGAATTTGATTTAAACATAAGCGATGGCAACTTGTTTGCTACAATTTTGATTCATCTCCGCCTATTAACAAAAAGTAACGATATTTTATGGAATAACAGAAAATCACAATCTGCTAAAACAAAAATATTCTGTTCTCGTCCTTTTGTGATCAGTGATTTCGAAAATCACCATTTTTTTCAGTTTTTTTTTTCAGAGTTGGATGCCAATTTATACCAAACTGAGTCCGAAAACCCATACTGACCAAGTTTGATGCAAGTACATCAATCTTTCGCATTTTAGTCCACCACATCAGATCCGCCACTTTGAATATTGAAAGTTTTACTTCAAATTTCCTATCAGAGACCATGAAATCCCATTAACACCAAGTTTGATGCAAATACCTCAAAGTTTCGCATTTTATTCAGCCATATTGTATCCGCCATTTTGAATTTAAAAATATCGACATCAAATTTCGTATCAAAGACCCCGAAATCCCATTTACACCAAGTTTGGTGCAAAAACATCACATTTTCGCATTTTAGTCCGCCATATTGGATCCGCCATTCGGAATTTTAAGATGTTGACATCAAATTTCGTATCAGAGACCCCGAAATCCCATTTGCACCAAGTTTGGTTCAAATACCTCAAAGTTTCGCATTTTAGTCCGCCATTTTGAAGTATGAAATTTTGACATCAAATTCAGTTTCAGCGACCCCAAAAACCCTTATAGACCAAGTTTTATGCGAATATGACAAAATCTTGAATTTTGGCCAAAATAAGTGGCCTCCTGGCCCACTGTGGAGTGGGGCGAATCAACGAAAATAAATATATTTAATTTTTCACATTCGCAGGGCTTCCAAAAGTTTCAAATTTGTACCCGAACTGTTTGTTAAAACTGTAAGAAATCTTTCTTAAAAAATCGCAAGGGTTCTAAAAATTTGTATTTACAACCCTAAATTATAAGAGATGTGGGTACCAAATAAAACACTTGGACGCCCTCTGAAGTTAAAGAAATAATATTATTTTCCTCTCGCCATATTCTACAATTAATGGATTTCGACAAAAATTAACTTTGAAAGTAAATTTAAAACTGCTTTGGATATTTCAGATTTAAATTAATCATGAACCCAAGCATTGGTCTTCCTTTTTCTTTTTAAGCATACAGTATTATTATTTTCGCACGATACAATTGTGAAAGATTTTACAATGAAACCAATCCATTCTCAATGTTTCTATATATGCTATCAATTCAAAGTTTAATATTAACCAATTTCAATTTGAAACATTTTTTATTGTGAACATGACAACAGCGCTTTCCGAACCCTCTATTATAAAAGTTAAATCGGATAATTGTAGTAGAAGTTAAGAATTATTGAAAGTAAGCGGGTAGGGTAAAACTTAAAAAATAATGGCCCTCGTACATATCTTGACAGCCGGTTATACTAGACATAACCGCTATACAGAATTCAAAGAGGTCCCCTGACGTTACGATTTAGTAGGATTTCAATAAAATTGAAGAAAACAAAATTTTAGGCGGGTACACTTGGCGAATTTTACCCTATGTATGACAACAAATCATTATTATTATTATTTTGTGAGAGTATACCTCGAAAGAAACGAGAGTACAAAATTGCCGCCAAATATAGCATTTCAACATGTTTTTACAGGTTTCGAATGTAAACATTTTATTTTAATTTTTAAATTTGGTCAATTATAATTATATTAATGATTAATAATCTTAAAGAACAATACAATGAACCAGATAACAAGTTGCTCACACCTTGCCCGCATGGTGTTTGCACGCGTGTCGACCGATCAGCACGATGTGAGGGCAAGAGTGCAGACATATATGTGTCCTCATATGCGTCGCATATGAGCCTTACGCTTATCGGCACGCGCGTGCCAGCGTCGTGCTAGCATGCATGTGTTATTAGTTATAATTATTAAAAACATGAAGTTAAAAATAAAATAAGTAGCAGGAAGCATTGCATGACGTTTTTAAGAAGAGAATCCTACATTGAAAGTTGTTTATTTACAACTGATGATGTAGCAGGTGTTTATTCCAAAAGCGACATACACAAAATTATTCCTGCTACTTCTTAAATAAGGTATTCGCGAGAAATACATATTTATCTGAAAAATATTTGTTCATTCCGAACAATTTTAATTATTCAACATAGAACGTTTATTCCACACTTTTGTTCAAAAAGCAAGGGGTTTTAAAAGACACTATACTTATCTTCCAGTTTCACTTTCAATTGTTCAGACTAGAAATAAAATCTTCATAGCTTCCACTGAGTAATCAATTCTAACATTATTAGCTTGAATTTAAAACTAAATTTTTTTAAATGGTTAAGATTTCATATTTAATTTTAGAATCTCAGAGTTCATAAAATTTTTGCCTTGAATGATTTAATTTATATTTTAGTTTTGAATACTTTAATTATACGTTTTTCAGGTTTGAATGACCGACCCGGGAAACGACCAAAATTTTTTTAATTCTAGTGATCACCAGGTAATATTGACCATATTTATAATAGTCCAGGCATCTGGTAGTTTTGTTCCCGAAAAATTACTAGAAGGAATGTTTTTAATGAGAAAGTTTCGTTGAGGCGTCCTTTTTAACATATCAAAAATGCTAGAACAGATCAGTTGCCAAACCGGGTTTTTTTTTTCGAAAACATTTCCAAAATTTACTTTTGCGTGGACGGATAATTCCCATTGAATTTTAGAGCAAAATGTCCAACAGAAAAAATAAAGAGGACAAAATTATGAGAAAATTTTGTTTAAAAAAATAATCCGATATCTTCCATAGGTTTCGAGTTAGGATATATTGAAAAACCCACTTTTTTAATTTTCAGCGAAAAATCACTAGTTAAAAAAAAACTGTGTACCTTTGCACCTGATCCCTACACGGAAAAGTGTTCCACAGGTGAGTGAAAGTAGACTCAATTTGGCGTGATCTCAGAAAAATAACAATGTCCTACCTATAATAGGTCATAAGTTATGACTCTTCAAAGTTGGCCATTTTTGTCTGTTCTTAGGAGCAAAAAAGTGGAGTTCAGTTTTTTCAAAATAAATTAAGTCAGGTTTATTTTACATTAACGATGCCAGAGGATGAAATAGAATCTATAAAATTCTGCGCAGATCTAAAAAAAGTCTTTTAGACCTGTTATTTTTGGAATTGCAATGTTTCAAAAATTTCTTCTTTTTTTGTTTGAATTTTTGACTAAAAACGAGAAAGCTGTGTTGTTTTGAAATACCTCGTTTCCCGTGCCTCCTACGACAAAGTTTATATGAAACAAATGGAAGTGGAGTGAATTTAGCGTAAATTAAAAAAAACTGTCCTAGCCCTAATAGGTCACGAGATATGACCTTGGAAAGTGCACTCTTCCTGCATAGATGCACCTGAGCGTACCGTAAAGTAGAACAACGCTCCTATTTCGAAGTTTTTGTCCCAAATAAGTGTATACATTTCATTTACCTTGTATAAAAGGTATTTCGACATTGATAAATAAATAATTGTTTATAACAAAAGCTTTCTATCACCACTTGTGATTACTTTTTGGCCTTTTTTTAATGCTTTTGTGGCAAAAAAGTGATTCTAATTGATTGAAAATGTTTGATATGTTTCTTTATCAATAAGCAATAGTTATTTGTGATACAAGTGCGTAAAATAGGTGATTGTGTGCGAGTGTGAATTTTGCAGCATAAGCCGGAGGCTCGAAGCATGAGTCGATGGTTAGCGCACGAGCGAAGCGAGTGCGAAAACATAGACGAGTGCTTCGAACCGCAGGCGAATGATGCAATCACACGAGTTACTAATCACCTAGGCGCACGTGTATCACACGCTTTTTTTTGCAACGCCCGTCCGAAAAAGTTGTTAGGAGGTGGTAACGAAAAATACTAATTTTATATTGCATAGAGTGGAGTGAAGGAATTAAAAAAAAAATTTTTTAATGTTTGAAAGAAATTTTGAAAAAAACAATTTTCTAAAAAAAATGTTCTAGAAAAAAATTTTGTGCAAAAAAATTTAGTGAAAAAAAATTAAAAAAAAAAAAATTTTGTGAAACAAAAATTTTGAGAAAAAAAATTTTCGATAAAAAAATTTTTGAGAAAAAAAATGTTTGCAAAAAAAAATTTGGTAAAAAAAAATTTTGAAAATAAAAATTTGTTGATAAAAATTTTTTGGAAAAAAATTATTGAAAAAAAATGTTGGCGTTTATGCTTTTTTGCCCCCAGGGGGGGGGCTACTAAACCCTAAAAACAAAACTTCAATCATTAAAACATTTGTTCAAGTTGAATGTAAAATTATTTCAAGAAGATACCAACACCAGTGTTTAAAGTTACCTTTGTCAGTGTCTAAAGTACCTCATCTCGAATGTGCGCATGCGCAGCTTTTTCACCAGTGTCTAAAGTAAGCCATCTTCAAACTGCGCATGCGCGAAAATTGTTTCACGCACAGTCGGCTCAAATAAGGTACTTTATGCACGATCTACATGCATGCCGATAGGAACCAGTCGTGGGTGTGGTGAGCCCAGCCTAAGATGTTGGCCTAGCACTGGTAGAAAACACGATGACCATGGCTTGGGAGGACCCACCCATTCACGTTCATACGCAATGAGTGGGTCCTGGCAGGCCGGGGTGCAGCGTGTATCCACCTAGAAACACTACCCCGAACCAAAACTAAAAATCTTGTAAGGGAAAAATCCTGCTGCCCATTGGACACCGCAGCGATGACACTGCCCGCAAGGGATGTGTGGAATGATTCGCCTGTATAGGGCCAAAGGGGTACTGATGCCAGTATAGGCGCGCTGCCTTGCAGGGGGACGTTAGGATACGAGGATGAAACTGTAATGTGTCTGACGACAAGTTGACATGGTCCTCGTCAGAGTCGGAAAGCTCCCATACTTAGACCTAGGGAGGTATGGGGGTTATCACTCCTGGGACAGTGGACTCACCTACGATCGGAATAGGATCCTAACGTGCGGATTATCTTGAAACTACCATAGCTAACTTGCAAAAACAAAAAACTACAGTTAAAGATCTAAGGGTGGGAACTCTAAATGCGCGTAGTCTAAATACTGGCGGATTTAGCGAACTCATTGGGATAGAAAATAAATACAAAACTGACTTAATAGCACTTCAAGAAACCTGCTGGCCGGGCGATTTCGCTTCAATTTCTAAGGATAACTATACTTTTCACTATGGGGGAGCTAAGGAGTGGAGACTGGGGACCGGTTTTCTTATTAATAAACGAATCTCGCAAGCGGTTATCGACATGCAATTCATTAACGATCGGTTATCATACATTGTACTGAAGGGTATTTTCAACAAACAGGTATTAATCAATGTGCACTGCCCCACCGAGGACAAAGACGAAGACACTAAAGATCTCTTTTACGAAACAATCGAGCAGGTTTTTGACAAGTTCTCAACTTTTGACGCAAAAATAGTATTGGGGGATTTCAACGCAAAAATTGGAAAAGAACCGATGTATAGGCCTACAATAGGATCAGAAAGTTTGCATGACATCAGTAACGACAATGGAACTAGAGTAATAAACTTTGCAGCTTCAAAGAACCTTGTTGTCAAAAGCACATATTTCAAGCATAAAAATATACATAAGGCCACCTGGAGATCACCAGATGGTAACACTCATAATCAGATCGATCACGTTCTAATTGACAGAAGACGTCATACAAACATTCTCGATATAAGATCGTATAGGGGAGCGGATTTAAATTCAGACCATTTTCTCGTGATAGTAAAACTAAGATCTAGGCTAGCGATCAGTAAGAAAACAGGACGCACAGAGCCAACAGTTCGTTTCAATATAGATAAATTCATAACAGCAACAGAAACATTAAATTATCAAGTTGAGATTTCTAATAGCTTTGACGCTCTCCAAGAACAGAGCGACGATAACAATAATTACGAGGAGGACCCGGAAACCCTGTGGAGCAATATAAAAAAGGCGGTAAAGACAGCCGCGAAACTTACGATAGGTTTAAAGAAAGTAACAAAAAGCAAACCATGGTTTGGCGAAGAGTGCAAACTCTGGTTTGAAAAACGCCGGAAGGCCAGACTAATTAGTTTACAAAATAAGTGCGATCAAACACATAAGAAGTATCTCGAGATTAGTAAACGTACAAATAGGCTCTATAGATCCAAGAAAAGGGAGTGGGAAAAGAATAAAATACTAGCAATAGAAACGCATAATAAACAGAATAACCCGCGCGAGATGTACAGGGGAATCAATTTTATAAGGAAAGGCTTTCAAAGTAGAACGGAAGTAATGAGGGACGAAAATGGCAATCTAGTAGCCGATGCGACAGAGAGACTAAATTTATGGAAAGACTATTTCGATAAACTATTAAATGTACGCGAAGCCCCCGTTGAAGGTAATCTCGGCGAAATCCACACTGCTGATCTATTAATTGATGACCCTGCTGATATAGAAATAAAAATGGCTATAAAGAAGTTGAAAAATAACAAAGCCGCGGGCATCGACGACCTACCGTCAGAACTGATAAAAAATGGAGGCCCTTGCCTCACAAGACAAATTATTAAATTAATACGCGCAGTTTGGAAAACAGAACGCATGCCGGAAGAATGGAATACCTCTATCGTTATTCCCATCTTTAAAAAAGGCGATAAAACTGACTGTAACAATTATCGGGGAATTTCACTTGTATCTTCGTGCTACAAGATCCTGTCTAATGTAATCCTAAGTAGACTGACTCCTTTTGCCGAGGAAATCATTGGGGATTACCAGTGTGGATTCCGCCGAAACCGATCTGCAAGCGATCAAATGTTTACAATTAGGCAACTGCTAGAAAAAAAATGGGAATTTAAAGAAGTAGTGCATCAGCTATTTATCGATTTCAAAAAAAGCTTACGACACTATTATACGCGCACGAATGTACTGGATCCTAGAGTTCTTGGGTGTACCAAGAAAATTGGTTAGACTTATCGAAATTTGCTTAAGCGGCAGTAGGGGTAGAATACGCGTAAACGGTAGTTTATCTGAAGAGTTCTCGATCCGCGATGGCCTGAAACAGGGCGATGCACTTTCGTGCGTCCTTTTTAACTTGGTTTTAGTATACGTGGTTAGGCAAGTGCAGGCGAACCCGACCGGTGCTACCCTCAATGGGATAGTACAAATTCTTGGATATGCGGATGATCTCGACTTACTAGGGGATGATAAAGAAACGGTAGCTAAAAATGCAGAAATCTTGATCACAAAAGCCAAAGATATTGGCTTAGAAGTTAGCGAATCGAAGACAAAATATATGACCGTCGGCAGATCCGAACAAAGTAATCAAGACGGGGATCTAATGGCTGGAAATATGAAATTTGAAAGGGTTAGCGAGTTTAAATACCTCGGGTCTATCATAACTAGCGAAAATAAGATTAAAACGGAAATCAACGCGCGGCTGCACGCTGGCAATGGGTGCTATTATGCAGCAAACACACTATTAAAATCGCGATTGCTATCTAGAAACATCAAAGTAAGAATCTACAAAACAATAATAATGCCGGTCGTCATGTACGGGTGCGAAACGTGGGCGCTGACGAAGGGAGAGGAGAATAGGTTTAGAGTTTTTGAGAATAAAGTACTTAGAAAAATCTATGGTCCAAAAAGGGACGAAGAGACCGGCGAATGGAGAAAACTGCATAATGATGAGCTGCATGCTCTCTACGGGTCAGCAAATATTAATAGAGTAATGAAAGCGCGTAAACTAAGATGGGCGGGGCATGTAGCAAGAATGGGAAATGAAAGAACAGTGGCGCAAGTTTTAAGAGGGAGGCCGATTGGTAAGAGACCCTTAGGCAGACCGAGAAACAGATGGGAGAAAAATGTAAGGGAAGATTTAAAAGAACTAGGACATGATTACTTAAACTGGATGGAGGATGCACAGGATAGAGATGTGTGGCGGTCTCGGGTTAGTGAGGCAATGAACTTTCGAGTTCGAACTGCTAATCTATAATAATAATAATATATATTTTTTATCAATAAACAAATGTTAACAATGTCTTTCAATGAATTTTTAATCAAATGCAATTACTTTTTTGTTAGAAAAGTACTCAAAAGTACTCAAGAGTGGCTATGTCAAGATTTTTTTATGAACAATTATTAATAAAAAATATTTGTTCATTGATAAAAAACATATCACACATTTCTAATCAATTAGAATCACTTTTTTGCCACGAATGCACTAAAAAAAGGCTAAAAAATAATCACAAGTGGTGATAGCAAGCTTTTGTTATAAGCAATTATTTATTTATTGAGAAATAATATGAAGATGGTAGAGATGACATACTTCAGACCAATAAGTAGAAATTGGATGTTAAAATTTCTTTATTTCCGTCGACGTTTCGAAAACTGTAACGTTTTCCTCATCAGGACTGTGAAGTTCATGTTTCCATTTTTAAAAATTCATCACAATTTTTTATTCAGAGAATTCCATTCCTCATATGAATATTCTTCTAAATTCAATACATTTTTTCATTAATAACTTAGTTAATTTAGTGAAACAGTCGGAGCTTCTGTTTCGCTCCATTTTTGCTACGATACATTCAATACAGAGAAATTATTTATTTATCAATGTCGAAATACCTTCTATACAAGGTAAATGGAATGTATACACTTATTTGGGACAAAAACTTCGAAATAGGAGCGTTGTTCTACTTTACGGTACGCTCAGGTGCCTCTATGCAGGAAGAGTGCACTTTCCAAGGTCATATCTCGTGACCTATTAGGGCTAGGACAGTTTTTTTTCTTCTAATTACTCTCAATTGACTCCACTTCCATTTGTTTCATATAAACTTTGTCGTAGGTGCACTGCGTGGCACCAGGGGTGTGGTGTTCCATACGGTGTCACTAGGATACCAGGTCGCCTTCTAGAGTATGCAGACCTTACCCCCGCATGTTGGGATCTGCGGGGGTGGACTTTTATTTCCCTAGCTACTCGTGGGAATAATATGGAGTCAGAACAACAAATTAACAGAAACGCATATGAGGAAGTAGGTGGTCCTTCAGGGGGTGACGGAGGAACTTGATGTAAGGGAAGTGTCGGCGACTAAAAAGAACATAGAAACAATGGAAATAATACTGCAAGAATCATTTGATCTCTTCAAAGAGTTAAAAGGTGTTATTAATACGATGAAAGATTTCTGCAGCACGAGTAGAAATATGGACCTTCCAATTAAGCAAGGGCTAGAAGAAGCGGAACGGTTGGCAAATATCCTGAAAGAGAAGTCACTCCTGAGTGAAGACGTATACAGAAACCTGATAGAGAATGTTGGTAAAACAGCTTGGTTTACCACAATCACCCTAAATGAGAAGGCCCAAATCACGAAGGGCACGAACCATAGTGCTACACAAACGTAAGAAGCTATGGAGACTTTCGCTGCCCACCATGGGAAGCGAAGTCGGGAGCTCACTTTGAGTCCCCTTAAGGCGAGCTCTTCAAACCGGAGAACGAAGAAGCCTAGGACGCATGAATCTGAGGCGGTCGTGACATCGACTCCCAAGAGGACAGATGGAGAAAGCAGGCCTGGCAAAAACGTCTGGAAGAAGATGAAGAAGGCGCAGACGCGAGCTCGACCCGAGGCGGTTGTTATCAAACCGGCCGAGGGTATGAGTTACGCTCAAGCACTTAGAGACCTGAAGGAGAAGGTCAACCCTGATGCCCTTGGCGTCAAAATCAGGAGGGTCAGGGAAACAAGGAATGGTGAGGTCTTGGTGGAAGTAGGACCAGCAGCAGGCGACAGAGACAAACTGTCAGCTGCCATCAAGGAGGCTGTGGGTGAAGAGGGCAGAGTACGAGAACTCGTCCCTCGTGTCGAAGTCGAGGTCTTGGACCTCGACACAGTAACGGTTGCGGAGGAAGTCGAGGCGGCTGTAAGAAGCCACTTCGGGGATGATGCCGGAGAGGTTAAGGTGAGCCTCACAAATAAACCCTACAAAGGCAATCTGAGGGCCTCTGTGGAGCTGAAGGAAGAACTGGCGTCAAGACTCCGAACAGGCCACCTGAAGGTGGGATGGGTGTCCTGCAGAGTCAAGAAGAAGACGGAGGTTCTCCGATGTTATCGCTGCCAGGGCTTCGGCCATGTGGCAGTGAGGTGTGAGGGGCCCGATAGAACGAGAGCCTGCTGGAGGTGCGGCAAAGAGGGCCATAGGGCTGCGGAATGCGAAAGCAATCCGCAGTGCTACCTCTGAGCTGCAAAGGGAGAGAAGTCCCGGACGGACCACTTGCCCGGGTCTATGAGGTGTTGGTCGTTCCGAGAGGCAGCCTCATCGAGGAAACCTCAAGGACGACCAAGTTAAAGAACCCCACCCAACCAAGATGCCGAAAGCCGAGGAGCCCGGGTTGTGGTATCACCTCACCACTGAGGACGATGCGTGTATCTTGGTCGGGTGAGAAGCGTTGAAATGCGTTGAAAAGCTGGTTGATAAAGATGGAAGCCAAAGCACGGCTTAGTGGCCTTGCCCCTATGTCCTTGAAGTAATGCGAAAACGGTTCCGAGGACGTGGGTTGGCGGGAAAAGGAGTTAAGGTTTAGTGGGTAGGTGCCATTTCGGTAAGTCCCACACTCACCTTCGTTCCTTGTGGACTGCGCGCCTATGTATGCATCTCATGTGTATGTATATTAAGTATATATGCGTGAGAGGTATATATTGGGCTCGCGGTCCCCAAAGTTCGAATGTGGTTGGTGCATGAACTTTTCCGTTTTTACTCATTTAAAAAAAAAAGTACCATCTATACTAATAAGAAGCTTGATGTCACAACCAACATTTTTTTCAGTGTGCAGGCAGTCCATGCTCAAGTCTCAGAATCATTTGTCACTTAAATAACACATGGGCTGGTAAGTTCCCGGTCTGACACACACATGGCGTCACAAATACATAATCAATTTTTTGTTGGTAATTACCAACCTTCAAAAGATACGTGTAAAAATTTCATGAGATTCGGTTTAGTCGTTGTCGAGATATTGAAGGTTAAGTGACGCTACATTTTTTTTTGTTTAAACAATGGATAAAAACGAGTTTCGTGTGTTAATCACTGTTTTTTAATGGGGGAAAATATCGTTCGAGCTCAGCAATGGCTTGAAAAGTGTTACCGGGAAAAGTGCCCATCGAAAACAACCATTTGTCCAAGTTATGCAGATTTTAAACGCGGTCGAACAACCACCGAAGACATGGAGCGCCCAAGTGTTACTTGGAAAAGCGCCCATCGAAAACATCCTTTTGCCGATGGTATGCAGATTTTAAACGCGGTCGAACAACCACCGAAGACGTGGAGCGCCCAAGTCGTCCAATTGAGGTGACAACGCGAACGCGGCATCCACTTGGAAAAAAAATTTTTCATAGGAAATTTTCATGCACAATTTTGAACAAGGTGCCTTTTGATATCTGTAGGATGTCAGCTATCTCTTGAAACTTCACTTTACGATCGGACAAAATAATTTTCCAAATTTTCTGGATAGTTTTGGGCGTTGCCACCTCAATTGGGCGACCTGGGCGCTCCGCGTCTTCGGTGGTTGTTCGACCGCGTTTAAAATCTGCATACCATCGGCAAAAGGTTGTTTTCGATGGGCGCTTTTCCAAGTAACACTTTTCAAGCCATTGCTGAGCTTGAACGGTATTTTTCCCCATTAAAAAACAGTGTTTGATTAACACACGAAACTCGTTTTTATCCATTGTTTAAACAAAAACAAATGTAGCGTCACTTAACCTTCCATATATCTACAACGACTAAACCGAATCTCATGAAATTTGTACACGTATCTTTTGAAGGTTGGTAATTACCAACAAAAAATTGATTATGTATTTGTGACGCCATGTGTGTGTCAGACCGGGAACTTATCAGCCCATGTGTTATGTTGTGTTTCAAAGGAAATAAGATGACACGTATCTTACCGATTGGCCGAAAACCGTCGATAAATTTCAAAAATTGTCAAAGTGACAATTGTTTTTTCTGAAAGCATTTAAAGTGAATTTACTCTGAAACCCAACCGTTAATTTTTCCTCGATTTTTTATAGATTTGCCCTAATGTAAAAGTATATTCGATGATAGTCTGCCCTGTACCCGAGCCTTGGAGAGAAGAGAGCCTTTTTTGCTTTTTAAAAAACGAAAATTCACATTTTTGCCAACAAGGTGCAAGATGCAAAAAAGTTTGTACTGTTGAGAAAAAATACGTCTTAAACGATTTCATGCGTGCTACAAGAATCTAAAGGGTAGTTACCAAAAAGTTGATCACTTTAGTGACAGTCATTTTCCACTTTTAAAATTCTGATGAGACTTAATTTAGAAATTATAAACAAAAAAGTGCGCAAAATGACTTGTCATCTACCAGTCCCAAGCTACAAATGCAAAATGAAAAATTCCTAAATTATATTAACAACATTTTTTTTAATAATTAAGGTTAATAGATAATGTAACTTATATTGAGTTGTAAAAGGTAATAATAAAGAAAAATGTTCAATATTTTGGAGTTAAGGCTTTTAAAAACCACTTCAAAGTCTGTTTCACGTGTTCGTCGTTCCGTCATCCAAAGTTGCTATGTCAGATAAAAACTCGAAAATAATTAATGAAACTATTCGCAGTTGCGTTCAAATTGTTAATTTTATACTAATGAAGATTTTGGTAAAGCTACAAATCGATTTATCAACGTTGATCCCAAATAATAGTAAATAATGGCCACTACTTTTGCATAATAATTTTGATAAAATGTCTGGTCATCCTCCATATCGATTCATATACTCATTTTTTCGACATTTTAAAACATTTCTACCATTTTTGTATTTATTTTTAAAAAGATTTTTAAAACTCATTCCTTTTTATGGCCAAATGTTACGTTATCCAGCCTCTAGGTTGGAGACATGTGACAGTCTGTCACGTGAGCAATTATGACATGTTATTATATTCGCCGGTTTTATCATTTGAAAAATGTAAATATTATGTTGAAGTTTAAAGAAATTGTTCAAAATAAATAAAGGCACGTCTGTCGGGCCCATTTTAGTTTTTATTTTTAGCTTGGGTTTCTATTTTTGCTAGGACTTCAAAGCCCTGTCCTCAGTTACATTCCAAATTAAAAATTAATGAAATTACACTATTAAAACAAACAAAAACTCAAATGGGTCAGACAGACGTGGCCTTATATAATATATAAGGCCACGTCTGTCTGACCCATAAACATAAATCGTGTAATTGGTCACTTGATACTGTGGTACACACCCTTAGAATGTGAATAACGACTACAAATACAGTCTTCAAGTTTTATATTCTAATACTCTCTAAGGTTAGACATAATTAAAAAATATATTTTTTTTTTGACTGGCTAAAAATTTTGTTTGTTTCGAAAATCTCATTGTCTAAAATGGTCAACTTTTTGGCAATCACCCTTAAAATATTAAATCATGTGATTTCTGCTCGATGAGTATAGTATGTGAAATGATGAAAAACACGGTTAGATTTACTATAATCAATATATTTTCTACATTTGAGTATCGTAGAACAAAGAAAAATAGTAAATATAATGAATGTAGTAAATGTTTCGTAACATGCCATATGAAAACCTCGTTTTCTTCTAAAAGTTGTTTTTATTTAAATAGAAAAAGATTACCTTCATACTTTTTTCTTTTTCCAAAAAAGTATTTTAGGACAGACTGAAACGATTAAAATTTTTTTTTATTTTAGAAACTATGGGCAGTATTTAAGTAACCTTGATACTCCGAATCTCCCAGTTTTTAATACTTTAAACCTTTTAATCGATCATATTTTTCCATAAGAAAAGAAGTATCATATAAAAATGTAATAATACTTTTAGTTTTGCATTAAATAAACTTAAAAGTCATGGCGAAGTTCAAAAACATTTTATATGAAAAAAATAGGGATTGATTATTTTGTTGAAATGTACACATTTAGCGGGTAAAGCTATATTATAAAAAACATCACGTGCGTCCTAAACTGCGACGCAAGACAGATTTATGTGTAAACATCTTCGGTAAACGTTAACTGAAATTGAAATCTTACACAAAGCAAATAATAACTCACGCGCATGCAGGAGTATACAAATTTATTTTCTCTTACAGGTATGTAATGTCGTGCAAAAGTTTCTGGACATCTATTTTCTTATAGGTTGAACAAGCACCCTAGTTTCAATAATGATAAACTGCAGATTTTCTCTCAATTATTGCATAAAAGGTGATAAGAGTACCCGTTTTATGGGCATAAGTGAAAGCCAGTATGTGTTAATTTTATTTGAAGTTGTTTGAAAAGACGTCAAATGTTAACGTTCCCGGAAAATATCAATAAATTCGAAAATAAACAATTTTTTATTGTTTTTGGGCTACTTTTGAAGATAATTTTCTGCAAGTCTGTTAGAATACTGTTCTATTAATTTGTTTTAATTCAGTTATGAAAACCAGACTTTATATCAATATTGATAAGTTCTTTAAATTAAGCTTAGGTTTTCATTGCATCCAAGGAAAAATTCTAGAAATATCTTATCAAGTCACTAAAATAATTAAGAAAATTATCTTTAAAACTAGTGCAAAGAGATCAAAAAATATTTGCTTTCGTGTAGTAATTGGAAGTAAATTTAGAGTTGAATATTTTTAAAACTAGAGTACTTTTATAAAGTATTGAAAAAGATAGGTCTAGAAACTCTTGCATAGTAGTGTATTCTATTCTCTTATAAACTATCCAATGTAGGTATATTCTATTTCTGTACAATTAAAATCTATCACTTATATCCCGAAAACAATAATTTTCACCGATTTTAAGAAAAATATCATTCTTAAACAAATAATAATTGTTTGAATAATTAAAATTTATTTACAAATGACTTGGAAACTCGTCCCTTAACAATTAAAAATAATACTTGGTAAAACATCTAAAGAATACCGTTTTTAGTATGAATTTAATAGAAAACTGCTGTTTTGCAGTTTTTGGGTCACTTCCCAAGCTTTTGGTGGGCGTAAACTTGTTACATTAGTTGTAACGTATCGAATTTAAAAGCCATTTGAAAAACTACCTTGTTGGGAGGCGAGACCAACTGGAATTACTATATTGGAATTATCGAAGGAATTATTTAGGGAGGAATAAAGAAAGCATGCAAAATTGCATAATGTAGTTCATGAATAGGTCTTTAATAATTACATACTAATTGATTTATCATTATGAACTAGTTTTAAAAATTATTTTGCGCTTGAACAAATTAAATTAATCGCGTGTTTAGCGCGCGAATGATGTTTCTAGTACATGGCATAAAGTGTAAAGCCTATTCAAATGAAAATACAATTCTTTATTTCAGTAATGTTTTGTTAATGAGTGAAGTAATCTGCTGTTATCGATGGATAGCCGTTTTTTCCGTGGATTATATGGAATAGATCCGGAGTGCACAACAGAGCACACGCGATTATATGAATTTGGCAACATTTCTCTCTACTTTACTTGCGATATCTTGATTTTTCTCTAACCTTTTAGACAGGATATCACACTATTCCACAAAAGAGGAGAAATGACGAATGTCATAAGAAAGGAAGGGACGATTGTTGCCAAATTCGTATCATCGCATGTGTACAGCTGGGCACTCCTGGTGTATATATTCGCTTTTATTCTTTTATTTTATTGCCCGAGAGTGGTTCTTCGTATTATTGATGTGAAATTTTTTAAAAATATATTTTGGTTTGTAAAAACGTATTTTGAAAAGTTTGTTGTCACAATTTTGTGTCAAAACCTAAGTCGACTTCAGTGGTTTTCCTAAAGAACGGCCCACTTTTAGTGTTCAATTTCAGCAAAATGAATTTTTATAAAGAAATTATTAGCGTAGTCTCAAAGGCATTTTCAAACATGAAGATGATGTACGCTGATTATAATTATAAATTATATTTATAATTATAAATTATATTTATATTTATAAATTATACTTATCCAAGATCTGAAATTCTTTTTTCTTTCGTTGAATGGCATCCTACCCTCATCTGTCAGGATACTTGGAATTCTGAGTCGCGCATCCCCATGAAAATGTTAGTCTTCCTGGCAACTCACAGTGCAAGCACGGTACACTGTTCGTCCGACACTTGTAGATTTTTCCGTAGCGAGAGCGAACCAATCGCACAAAACCCCCTCCTAGGGACATCGCGGAAACGAGCCTCACTAGTAAACCCCCACTCGCCTGCGTCGCGAGTGGTACGCCGCCGCTGAAGCGAAGTACATAAAAGTACGGCACATCGTCTCTATCACCGTCTCCACAACTGGACCACCCACCACACTCGCTGCCCCCAGTAGCATTTGCTTAAATCCAAGGTACGCAATACCCCCCCCCCCCCCTCCAGCTCCATCTCAAGCTAAAAAATCCCTATGCCAAACGGTTAGAATAACACGCGAACTTCTAATGTAAATAGTATTAGCAATAAACCTTCACTTTAACTTTGAAACTGCTTTGCTTTTCCTTTTATAAATTACTTTCCCTCTGCCATTTAATTTACTAACTTTTAAATCAGTCTCAACTCACAGACTGACCTCAAGGAACAATTATAAATAAATATAATACGTATTGATAATAATAAGGTCCATGAACAAATATCTAAATAGTTCATTTACTCGGCCATTAAATATTTTTGAAATTAAATTGATTGTAATAATTGACCAACAAAAACTTCTAATTTTATTATCATTTCCTTGTTTAATAAATCATTCATTTTTGTTGTTTGGTTACCACAATAAAGCTAATACCATCAATATTTAATAGACGAGGACGTAGATAACATTGAGCATGCATAAATAGTGTAACGCAGTTTCTCTTCGGATTCATGTTCAGGTGGTCCCAGATAATGAAAAAATACAGGGTGCCAGCTTCTAATAGTGTACGTTTGCTCGGGGGGTGGGGGTAGGGGGTGAGCGCACGTAACGGCGATATCTCTTACGAAATAATCAGTTAATTTGCAATTTTCTACTCAAATTAAATATATTTTACTTTATTTATGTTTAATTAAACATATTTTAATCGATCTTATTGAAAAACTCCGTAAAAATCTCATATCATCCCTTTACAACATCCCTGAAGTATTAATTATTTCCAGAGCGGCACGTGTACAATGCGCATTTTGTGAAGATGTGGACTCATGATTAGAATTTCAAAAGCGCAGCAGTGGAAAATGAGAAAGAAACGTATGTCTCTTAAAAAATTAGATTAAAATAAATTAAAATATTAGAAATGACGTTAAACAAATACTTTCTCTTTTTTTGAAAATATAGAAAATAGAATCTGTCTGATTTGAAACAGTTTTCGGTCCCATATATAAAAGGTACAAATTAAAATATCTTTAAATAGTATGCAAATATACATAAATACACGTATTTACATATATAAATTCAAATTAAAACCGTAAATTAGGTCAGTAGTCACAGGTAAACGCAGGTAAGATGATTCATTTTGCTCGAAGTATCGAAATCTAAATATGCTAACCCGATAATCAGTGATATTTTAAGAGAGAAATGATTTGAAAAAATTGAAATCTTATTATTTAGAAGTCTCACGTAGGGAAAACTAAGTAGAATTTCAAAACATCAATTTTTCTCAAATATAATCGGAATATAACGCTTATGTACAGGCACACTGAAGAAAGCGAGCATGTGCAAAATTGATAATTCAAAAGAAATAAATTAGTGTACATATTTCGGCAACATAATTTTCGACATTCACTTGTGGTCTGCTAATTTTATAAACTCGGTGTTTAAATTTATTTTTTCTTCTCCTTTAAGTTAAGCTATACAGGGTGTCCCAGTACTCAAAAAACATATTTGTATTTTTGAATTCTAACAAAAAAATGGCGTCGAAAATAATTATAAAAAAAATGGTTCTAAAGTTAATAATTATCGAGTTATTAACAATTAAAGATTAACCAATCAGAAGCACGCGTTAGAAGGTCGACAGTCCATGTGCCATCGACAAGAGTGTGTGCATAAGCAAGTTCATTTCGTATAATTTCTCCTCGGATCGCTTTTGCAGTAGGTTGTGACTCTGGTGCAAC